>SNQN01000319.1:25780-119696 GCA_008642245.1 Bassia scoparia
CTGTCGGGGACATAATAACAAATTTAAAACACAATACTAATGTCAGTAAATATGTTACTTCAAAAAATGTCATACATATTACAATCTTAAAATAAAATAATAAAAACTTAGAAGAACTATTACATTGTTCTCTTATGAAGTTCTCATGTTTTAATCGTTGAACAATCGATTCCAAACTAGCTTTACAAACAAATCTTTTTCTAGAATAAGTACCAAACATCATTCAAATTTGATCTCCCAAACATTTCTCAACTTATCTTTGACAAAGTTCATCCTGGAAAATACTCTTTCAACACATTGCCGTTGCAATCGGAAGAAGTAGCACAATTTCAGAGCAAGTATACCGAGTCAATGATTTGAATCTCTCTCTTCACATATTCTCTTAAAATTTACACAAAAATACCAAATAAGCATATATAATTACATAACATTAATTGAAAAACACTACTACACTAGCATTAAAAAAACAAAACAAAATATATACTAAATAAATTATTCTAACACAAAAAAATTGTCGAATCCAACAACTTATTATTCAACAATCAACAAAGACAACAAGAACAAATCATTTAGCAATAAACAACAAAGATTTCAATTAACAGAAGCACAAAGAATCATTTAGCAATAAACAACAAAAATTTCAATTAACACTTAACAGATTTCAATTAACAAAGACAACGACAACAAAGAATCATTTAGCAAAAAATTTAAAAAAATTGCAATTAACAATTTAACATGACTTACTGTATCTTTGTGAGTTGTGAGTCTTGTGACTTTGTGTCTTTGTGAGTTGCAATTAACAGATCCACGCCCAAGCACGAAAGCACCGCTGCACCGACTCGGCGACTCACCTAGCAACACGCCAACACCAATGCACCACCGTCCACAACCACGGACCACCTCACCAGTCACCACCACGATACCACCAATCCACCACCGAGGCACCGACAACAATTTGAGCGAAGATTTGAGGCTTTGAGAGATTTGAATTAAATGAATAATTGATTTTTTTATATTGGAATAGTAGATTTGAGTTTTTAGAGAGAGAAGATGATAAGTTTTGAGAGAATAAAAATTAAAAGTGATTCATTTTTTCCCTTCAAACGTGACTTTCCCCCTATTACTGTCAGAGTGTTACTTTACTTTTTTTTTTTTTTAATCAAAGCTGATTTTTTTTGGGGTAAGGGTATGCACGTGCCCACCCGTGCACTACCCTACCTTCGCCAGTGGGCACACCATGGTGCTGTATTCAGAATGCAGCATTTATCACTACTGTGCTTGCTTCCCCTCAAATTAAAAGGAAAAAAAAACGAGCATTATCTCCCATAAATAAATAAAAAAAATGCAAAATGAAAAACGGTTGTACATACAAGTATACAACCGGTTCTAGTACTATTTTGGGTTTGAAATTGCCAACCTCACCTACCACCACTACCAGTCCCACTGATCAAATCTTTGCTGCTGCTAATTCAACATTAAAAGGTCAACCTCCATTCTCATTTGCCATTTTGTTAGTCTGAATTAATATCTTTGTAAGTTTGATTGATTCCTTCTTATTCTTATTTTTTTCATTGTTCAGGTTTTGATTTCTTTTCGTATTAGTTTGCAAATTGCTTAAGAATTTACTGATTGTTGTCATTTTTTCCATTTCGAATAAGTCGGTCAATTTCCGTATTCAAGTATCAGGGGCATATTCACTGCGGCACCGCTTCCACCAACCACGAAGATCGACGCCGTGTCACCTTAGGGACGAGCTCTGCCGCCTGCGCTGCTTCCCGGCGCCTGCTGCTGCTGCTGCTGCTGCTGCTGCGAGTCTGCYATTTCGATTCTGGTTACTTGGTTTAGTTGGTTAGTCCGCTAGTTTATTATCATTTGTTATTAACTTATTATTGATTTGTTGTCATTTATTAATTGATTTATTAATATTTGACTTGATGTTTGTTGAATGTTGCTACTGTCTGTTTGTTTTTCTACTGTAATTTTGTATTAATCAGTTATTGTTTGTATAATTGTATTGGCTTGTAATATCATTTGATTTAAATTGTTAATGAGTTAATGGTAATGAAAATGTGAGTTGTATCTTGTCTATATTGGTTTGCTTTAATTTGGAGATTAGAGAATGTTGATTTTGATTGATGTAGTATATATATTTTCAGAAATCACACACTGAAGGGGAAAGGAAAYAAAAATAAGTAATTGCAAGGATATTGAAAGTTTTTTCTCCAAGAAGTTGTACTCTAAATTCTCCACCTCAAATTAGTGAACAAACTTTTCTCCACCTCAAACCAGAGTAGTTTTAAGTTGTAGTTTTAGTTATTTTATAATATTTTATTGTGTTTCTAATTTAATTAATTTATTTATATATTTTTTTAATCTCAAAAAAAAAAGTTGGCTTAGGTTTGAGCGCTTCACCATTGTTGAAATCGTGGAAGTACACAAGTTTGTGCTTTGTTGAGTTTGATGTAAAGTAGCTTTTTTGTTCGAAATTATCTAGCTAAAATGGGTTGTTTAAATCATATGATGTGGTTGGGTAGTAAATTTTTCAATGTTTCAATGATGATATTGAAGTTTCGATTGCTCGTTTCCATATTTAATGCGTTGATTTAAAATGATAAATTTTTATTCCATTTTAGTAATTTGCTATGGCTGAATCATGTTTTAGAATGCAATTGCGTCATTAATGAATATTTTTTAAGTTGTGATTAGATAGAATTTGACTTAAAATTACCATAATGCAATCTCATAACCAATTTGACTTAAATCACTCCGCTATGACTTTCACAAACAACCAGGTATCGTGTTTATCCCTCCTATTTCTTTTGCCCCGATTTTCGTCCAAACTTTTTATTTGGATTTACATTAGTTGGATTGTTTTGATTTATTTACCTACGTAAGGTTCAGCTGTCAATCTCTTCCGATCAAATGGGCGAAAACATTAGAAGAAATTCAACATTGATATGTGTGCCTATAATGGATGATTCTGTGGATCAAATGTTGGTTCAAGCGAGAAAAGCCAAAGATAAAGGCGCTGATTTGGTTGAGATTCGATTAGATTTCTTGAAGAACTTTAATCCAAATTATGACCTTGAGCATTTGATCAAAAATAGTTGTTTGCCTACTTTGGTCACTTTCAGGTATTTCACTTTTCTTTTTCTTTGTTTCTTGGCTTACGTACATTTCATGATAAAACAAGAATGAGAGTGTTATACTTCTATCTTTAGTGAATTTTTGAACTTTTTTGGTTTGGATTGTTTTGTATTGATCTAAGAATATTAGACTCGTGACTTGACATCATATATGGGGGTTTTTGTCATAAACCATCTTTTCTAAGACTATATACGTGGCAAATCGGTCGGTCATGTCGCTATCGGTCGATCAATATCAGGTTTCGATCATTTCCAGGTCGGTCATCTTCTCGTAACGGGTCGAATTTCTTTGTTCTTGACCCAAAGTGCTCGCCGCTCGGTAACAGGTCGATCAAGTTTTTTAAAAACGCCTTTTTTTTCCTTCGATGTTTCGCTAAAAATGGACAACCTGTTAATATTTTTAAGGGTAGAAAAATTCATACTGTGGTTAAACTAATTAAAATTTGTTTATTAAACTATACATTTATCTGATTTTAATAAACATTATTATTTGCCTATGTGTGGGGACAAGTTCTCTGTATAATACAACAACGCATTTCTTTAAAAATGTACTTTTAAGCGGGTTTGACCAGTTTGTTTTAAAAATGGGTTTACAGGTTTGGTCACGCTCAAAACTAGGTTTCGAATTCTATTTCTTTGTTCATGACCCAGATTTWACGGGTCGATATCCAGATCAATATTGGGTCAGGTTTGTTTTTGCCAGGTATAGTCAAAAACCACCTTTTATGATACATTGATATCCTTAATTGTTGACCACCACCCACTTACCGGATTCCGGCGTTGATTGGCTAAAATCTTATTTTTTTTTTCATTTTTTCTTTAATTTTTCCTTTTCTTTTTGCCTTTACTCCCCTTCCCCCCAAGTCCCCAACAAAAAAAGGGTTTTGGTGCGCAACAGGGAAAGGTGATTTGGGTGACGATTCAAGGTTGGGTTCATCTGTGCAGGTTGTGCGTATTTGCGCCCTCCTCGTTTTTTGGAGCCCTTACGGTGGTGCGGGGGTGAGGGGTGAGGGTGTGTGTAGTTGGTTGCTGGGCCCACTCGACTGACCAATCACTTCTAGTGGTGTAGGAGACCGTGCATGTGGTGCGGCTGTTGGGCACACTCGAGCATGGTTGTTTGGGGGCGCTGATATAAGTACAAGAAAAGGGGGTTTTGGGGAAAAAGGGGGTTAAAAGCCAAAACTATAGAGAAAAAAAAGGTTTTAGCCGTTCAACGTTGGAATTCGGGAATCGCGTGGTGTTAAAACAACTAAGAGTATCATAAAAGTGGTTTTGACACCACCCCCCCCCCCCCCCCCCCCCCCCCCCCCCCCCCCCCCCCCCCCCCCCCCCCCCCCCCCCCCCCCCCCCCCCCCCCCCCCCCCCCCCCCCCCCCCCCCCCCCTTATAAAAGGTGGTTATTGACAAAAAACTTAATATATAGCCATTTGTGAAGGATGCCCTAATATTTTTTGGAATTAAAGCTTTGATTGATTGTATTATATTAACTTGAAATTTGGTGCTATGTAATACTCATTGAAAATCATTAAATTTGTCGGAAATTAATTGCTAATCCAATACAATTCTTGAGTGAGCTTGAACCATGAATTTGCTCTCATAAACCACAATTGAATATCTGAATTGTGATGTCTTTGGATTTAAATACCCAATAGTGAAATGCTAGCTCGTATTTGGACTGTGTTAGTGTGTTTGGGTTGAAAAGGAATCACAAATAAAATCTATGGCGATTTCAATACATAAGTTAATAGTTATTTTTATTTTTAAAATTTTTTTTAGGGACAATTACTACCTTTTATTTGTCCACATCACCTTCAAATTGGAAGGGGTAATACTTGATATGGTGTACCTTTTCGAATTTTCTGGATAGACAAGATGCTTTGTTACTCAGAATCCCAGGTTAGGTGATCCTTATGGGAGGGGAAATTTTATGAATTTTGTAATTTAGTTAATTTGAAATTCTCTAGGTATGAAAGTTGTAAATTGAAATGAGACATAATTTTCTACATTTAGGTATTAGGTGACAAGTTAAGGGAAAACCGTTTGCGTTGGTTTGGGCATGTAAGACGGAGAGCAGCTAGAGGCACCGGTGCGGAGAGTTGAAAAGTGGGATTTGGGAGATTTTAAACGAGGTAGAGAGACCGAAAATGACTTGGTGGGYGGGAGTTAAAAAGGATTTGAAACTGTTGGATTTGCAAGCGGATGAGACTCTCGATTGTAGGGAGTGGAGGAGGAAAATTCATGTGAATGACCTCTCAGAATAATCACCTTTGGTTCATGTTAGCCAACCCAACTTATGGGATTAAGGCACTGATTGATTGACAGGTATTAGGTGACGTRGGCAAAAGGTTAAACAATATTCAAACATTACAAATTATTCTTTATTTGATGTTAGTTCCATTGGCTTAAATACTTTCACTTGCCAATATTTTTTTAAGAAGTTTAATGACCATTCTTTGGAAAAAGAAATTTACCAACAATATATTTCATAATCATAAATCTTGTAATATGAATAACATCCTCATGAACCCTTAATAATGCATGTGGCTACTAGACCAACATGGGAAGGTGGTCAATATGATGGTGATGAAAGCAACCGACAGAGTGCATTGTGCAAAGCCATGGAACTGGGAGCAGACTATATAGATGTGGAACTTAAGGTTTATTTCTCATGCCATTCCTTTGTCTTTGTTTGTATTATGATAGTCATGTATTAGATTTCTCTTTATAGTTGCAAATCTTCACTTTCATGTCTAAGTATTCAAGCCTTGAAGGTGATTTATTTGATTATTTTGGGGATTTTTCTTTAACAAAAAAATCCATTCAAAGTGTGAAGTTTTTTTCGCATCAATTATTTTATTTTATGTGCAGAAGTTATTCTATTTTCGCATCAATTATTCTATTTTATGTGCATCAATTATTCTATCTTTGTATCAATTATTCTATTTTTTTTCGCATCAATTAATGCATTGTGGCTAAATTTGATTTTGATCCCACMTAATTTATGTACAACATATCTATTGTACAATGGAAGCCAAGGGCTGAGTAAGGAGGAAATCGATGTGGGATTTGTAGAGGTGGAGGTTGCATTGAAGGGGAGGAATTCGGAAAAGCGGTTGGCCTATTTGTATACTGGTGGAGGTGTGGAGGTGTCTGGGTAAGGGTTGTATTGATTGGTTAACTCAATTGTTAAACAACATATGGAAGACTTCAAGGATCCCTTAAGATTGGTGAAAGAGCACCTTGGTTCGGGTTTATAAGAACAAAGGAGATGCTCAGGATTGCTCTAACTACCGATGAATTAAGCTTATAAGCCACACTATAAAGTTGTGGGAACGGGTAATAGAACATCGGTTAAGGGCATGCACGTGCATATCCGAAAACCAATTTGGTTTTATGTCTGGTAGATCCACAATGGAATCAATTCATTTCTTAAGGCAAATGATGGAGTTTTAGAGGGCGAGAAAGGATTTCCATATGATTTTCATCAATCTAGAAGGCTTATGACAAAGTGCCAAGAGATGTACTTTGGTGAGCAATGTTGGAAAAAGGTATTCTCCAAATGTATATTGACCTAGTTAAGGACATGTATTGGGGTATGACAACAAGTGTTAGGACTTGTGATAGATTTACAAAGGACTTTCCTATAACAATTGGTTTGCATCAAGGGTCGACGTTGAGCCCTTTCCTTTTTGCATTGGTTATAGATGAAGTCACAAGGCCAAACCAAGATGAAGTACCATAGTGTATGTTATTTGCAGATGATATTGTATTGGTGGATGAAACTAAAAATGCGTTTAATGCCAGGTTGGAGCATTGGAGATAATGATTGGAATCTCGATGATTTAAACAAAGTCGGACTAAGACTGATTATTTAGAATGTTGTTTTGGATCACAGCACGGGATAAATGATGGAGTGGTGCGATTYGACGGAAAAGATCTCGCCATGAGTGAATGTTTTAAGTATCTTGGGTGAATCATCCAAAAGAATGGTGAATGTTTAAGTATCTTGGGTGAATCACTTTTGGTTCATGTTAGTTTATCCTACATTTGGGATTAAGACTTTGATTGATTGATTGATATCTATTGTTGAATAAACAGATGTGACATAGGCAAGTGATTATAGACTACAAACTGCAAATTGTAAAGACTGTAAACAATGGAGAAGAGTAGGCCTTGATTTTAATTGTTCTGAGAGTTAGAATAGTGTATTTATGTGTTAGATCTAGATGGATTCGTTTTTCAYAGACAAACAAAATTCTTTGAGCAAATAGTAATAAATAATCGGCAAATCACAAATGATTATATTCAACTAGTTTAATCATCCAAAATTTTATAGGTAGTTTCTGGATTCAAATAGTAGTCATCTTTTTATAATACTTAGACTTTAGTAGGTTTTGAAATAACGTTTATCAATCAATCAAACCTTAATCCCATATGAGGGGTTGACTAATAAGAACCAAAAGTGATTGTTCCGGAATGTCATCCACATAGATTTTCCTCCTCCATTCTCTACGATCGAGAGCCTCACTCTCTTGTAAATCCAATTGTTCCAGGTCCTTTCTAATTCCTTCCCATCAAGTCATTTTTGGTCTCCCTCTACCTCGTTTAAAATCACCTTGATTTCGTTCTCCCACTCTTCGCACAGATCCCCTTGAGGTCTCTGTCTTACATGCCCAAACCAACGCAAGCGGTTTTCCCTTAACTTGCTTACAATATCTGCAACACCAACACCAACTTTCCTGCACATCCATCTCGTAGAGTGTTTCCGCACATCCATCTCAACATTCACATCTCGGTGACCCCTACCTTTTGATATAACTTTTATGAAACTTGAAAATTTGAAGTGACTAATATATGAGCTTCCATTACCAGCGTGGGATTCAAATGGAGACAAAGGTTCCATTTTCAGATATAAAGTTGTCATGGTGCATATTTACCAATGTTGTTTGTGGTTGAATGTTGACACTTGCACTATTAAATTGCTTTTCTTTCAAATAAAAAAAGTAACATATATTGATCCCCTTTTGTAGGTAGCAGATGAATTTTTCAAATCTATTGGAGGAAAGAAACCTACAAAGACTGCAATTATTGTTTCTTCACATAACTATCAATGTACTCCATCAGTAGAGGAGATAGGAAACCTTGTGTCAAGAATACAAGCAACTGGAGCTGACATTGTAAAGATCGCAACAACTGCCGAAGATATTACAGATTGTGCACGTATTCTTCAAGTACTTACTCGTTCTCAGGTATATGTAAATGAGAATTCTCAAGGATATATGTTTTCTCACAATTTATTGACTCATTATCGGGTCAAATCTCAAATGAACACAATCGATTCTAAACAGATGCATAATTTTAATTGCCTTTGGCAATTTTTTTGATCCATTGTCTCCTCCCGGAGTTATTAATTGTTTTTATAGTAACATTTTTAGGTTCCAGTAATCGGACTTGTTATGGGTGAGAGAGGATTGATTTCGAGGATACTTTGTGCCAAATTTGGCGGATTTCTTACATTTGGTACTCTTGATGAAGGAGCAGTGTCAGCCCCCGGCCAACCAACAATAGAAACACTTTTAAATCTTTATAATTTCAGACACATAGGACCTGCTACTAAAGTTTTTGGAATAATTGGGAATCCCGTTGGCCATAGCAAAAGTCCACTTATGTTCAATGCAGCATTTAAGTCTCTTGGCTTTGATGGAGTTTATGTGCATTTGCTGGTGGATAATGTACCCAACTTTTTGAAGACATATTCATCTCCAGATTTCATTGGATTCAGGTTCCATTACCTTTCTTTTACTTCATTTTTAGAGTAGTTACTTGTTTTGTTTGTTTATGAAAGTTCTTAGTCTCTTAACCCACTTGCCTTATGTGCTCTTTGCCTCTTTGGTGAACTAATTTTCAAACATCTCCATCCATTATGTCTCTTATGAATTTTTCGATATTTCTTGAGTCTTCTTGACTGTGAAGCATGAACTGTATAAATTGATTTAATCCTAAAGTTGGGGTAGGCTACATGAACCAACATTCCATCTCCAGTGGTCATCCATCCACCACCAGGATCCTCTCCCTCCACCCGCTTTGATTAAGCGCCACTTGATGCAGGCAAATCAGTTTTGTCATATGCTTTATAACCTCCTCCACCCAAGTCATCTTTAGTCTACTTCGATTCCTTCTAAGATCACCATGATCCCGATGTTCCCAAACCAATACAATCATTCCTCCCTTATGTATCCTCAATGTTAATACTTCCACCTTTTTCTCACAATATGTTAAAAGATTTCGATTTTCCACACATCTATCTTGATATACACATCTAAGTAACACCCATCCTTTTAATTAAGTTGTACCATTATTGATATACAGGAATGTGGACTTTTTTGCATGTAACTTAGTTTCCTATGATTGATTGATGTCATTATTTAACCTTTCAAGCTAATTCATGATAAGAAAAGTTGTGTTATTATGAGGTGTCTCGTTTTTGCGTCGTCTTTTCATAAAATAGCTTTGAAATTTATACGATGATCTATATTGTGCAGTGTCACAATTCCTCACAAGATGGCTGGACTTGAGTGTTGTGATGAGGTTGATCCAATTGCTAAGGTAATATTATCCTCTCTTTCTACATGATAGCTTCATAGCAAAAGGCTTCTATCTTTAGTGTCTCTTTTCTTAGGTTTCCATTATTGTTGCCTGGCTATGAGCTCCGTAGTGGACAAAATACTTTTTCCCTCAGAGAGGCAACCCTCTTAGTGTCTTTGTGATTGCCAGTTTAGTTGTCTAGCTATAAAGTGTGTGACTATATGATCTAATACTCATTTAGAATCCATATTGGGGGAGGACTGACAAGGGATAACAAATAGTAATGTTCCTCTTTGATTATCATCATACTACATCTTTGTTGACATACTTTCGTTGTCTTCTTGATGCATATTCTATAGTATGTGTTGGAAACAAGAATAAAACAAGAATATGTTGTTTTTTGTGTAATTGATATCTTCTACAATTTTGTAGGCAATTGGAGCCATAAATTGCTTGGTTAGAAGACCAGCTGATGGAAAGTTGGCTGATGGAAAGTTGGCTGGGTACAATTTTGATTACATTGGAGCTATTGAAGCTATTGAAGAAGGATTACAAGGTTTTTAATGGATCACATTATGTATATTCTTTGACTTCGTATTTCACTAGTTTACTTTACTAACTCTATTTTTTTTAATGTAACTTTAGATGGTGGAAGTACTGCATCAATATCACCTTTGGTGGGCAAACTCTTTGTTGTAATTGGAGCTGGTGGTGCAGGAAAGGCACTTGCATATGGTGGAAAAGCCAAAGGGGCTAGAGTTGTCATAGCTAATCGCACACTTGGTAAAAGTTATTCTTGTATTAGTAATTAATTTGTCGTTATTTATAACTAATCAAGTCATAGGTCTTGTTAATGGTATTTTTATGTCTACTAACGCTATATGTGTTATCTGTTAGAGGTTAATCTAAAAAATTCTAAATGTTTGATGTATGAAATGAAAAAAAATATCTTATGTAGTTTAGAAAATCTTGTAAAATATTAAAGATATGTGATGAGAAAACCTAACGAAATCATGTTGTATAAAAATCTAGMAAAAAATCTAAGAGATATGTACATGGTGGAAAAATCTTGAATTTGGATATAGCAACTATAAATAGGGATGTTTGAGTGAGTTGTAAACGTAGAGAGCCAAACACTAGAGCTCCTCCACAAAATATTAGAGTGAGGTGGAAACAAGGGTTCTAGCAAGGAGAGTAAGAGACATGTGCTCTCGCAAATACATTTGTACAATTATGTAAAATCAATGAAGAAAAATATATTGTGATGAGTTTGGGTCTACTACACACTTCCGCTTGCGCCCCAAAATTTCTGTCATTATCGGTAATCATAATATGACAATGCTTGATCTTCTGAAGGCACTCTTTAATAATATTAGTAGATGCTAACATTCTTGCATGTTTAACATGGAGAGTTTATCATTTTCAAGAGGAGGATAATGAGATTTTAATGAGCTCTCTTTGTTTGTGTTGCAATGGTGACTTAATATTCATTTACCTCGGTAGTGTCCTGATATGAGCTTCTAGCAATCTTGGTATAAACCTTTTTAGATTATCTCGACACCTGTAAGATGAAGGATTATGTTTCTGGCTTCCTGCATTCTCTATCTTGATATTTTTGTTTTACTTCAGGAAGTGCTGCGGAACTAGCGAGTAAAGTTGGGGGTGAAGCCATTAGTCTTGGTGAATTAGACGACTTTGCACCAGAAGATGGAATGATTCTTGTGAATACCACATCTGTTGGGATGAAACCAGAAATAAACGAAACACCTATATCCAAGGTTCAGTCTCTCTTTTACGTTTGTATGTTTACTTTTTTCAGAAATACTATATGATCTCCTAAAATATAGTATTGTTCATGCTTCTGGAACGCTAACCCAAGAATTTACTGACTAGAGCTGTTATGTGGGTCAGAACCATATTTCTTATTTCTTTTTAAAAKAAATGGGCTGGGCTTAGTGAGTCAACTCTAAATGAGTGTTAACATGCCTTTGGCCTAGACCTAAAGTGTCTTAATGAACAGGTCTCTGCGTGCTGTGATGCATCCTATTGAAACCATATTATAATGATAAGTTTCTTTATTCTGCTCTTGCCCAAATTGCTCTGCTAGTGTGCAACATACAAACTAAGTTTGAAGATTTGACTAAAGAATCCCTTTTGAGAGAGGAGTGTAACACAGTAGTTTGGTGGTTTGCGCTGAGTTATTATGGATAGTACCCTCGTCTTTCTCCACCCGTATACTATGCTGTACATTTAACATTGTTGCTATTTATTATTACTCCCTCCGTCACGTTTTAGTTGAAACAATTGAACGATGGAGGATTTTTAGGTGAATTTATTAATTGTAGATAAGGGTGTAAGATTAAGAAAACTAAGAGAGAGAAAATGAATGAAAAATGAATAAAGTAATGAGTGGGTGTAAGATTAGGAAAAAGTAAGAGAGATAAAATCAATAAAGTAATGAGCAGGTGTAAGATCAGGAAAAAGTAAGAGAGAAAAGTACTGGAAAGTGAATAAAGTAAGAAAAAATTTAACTAAAAATGGAAAAGAGGAGAATTGTTTCAAGTATTATGTAACATCCTTTTATAGTTATTGTTTCAAGTAAAACGTAACGGAGGGAGTATTGTTATTGTTATTGTTTTTTTGGATTTTTTGCGAATAACTACTCACATTTTGGACTTTTTTAMAAAAAACTACCCACATTCCATRTTATTAAAAAAAACTACCCACTTTCCAAAAAACCATTAAAAATCCCTACCCAGTGCTAATTTCAGTTGGCCGGAATACCACTTGTCTCGAACCACCCTTCTTCGAACCTTTTGATGACTTCTTCTTCCCCGTAAAGCTCACAGCAGCATCCTCCCCCTCACTTTGACTCTTCACTTCATCATCATCCTCACCATCACCTAATAGCGCAAAACTAACCTTACCACCACCCTTCTTTGATCCCTTTGATGACTTTTTCTTCCCAGAAAAGCTCACAGAAGATACCTCCTCATCACTCTGACCTTACGCATCATCATTATCCTCATCAGCCAACAACTCAAAACTAGCCTCAATAGCTCCCTTCGACGATTTCTTCTTCTTCCCTCGAACCACAATTTGCGAGACCTCTTCCTCTTCTTCCTCGTCTTCCTTATTTTTCAAAGCCCCTTTCCCGTTTCCTTTCTTGCCCTTCTTCTTCCCACCAGCAGCAAGAGCAAATCGAGCAATCTAGCAATCTAGCAAATCAACATATGACATAAAACCACAAGCTTCCAATGGCGGATCTAGCAATCGCGAAAATCAAACTCGAAACCTCGAACAATGGCTTCGAAGTATCTGCCATGGATGTTGAAGGTCCTAGCTTCGAATCCGTACATTTTGGCGAACTTTTGAGACTAGATTGAGAAAAATTGACGAACTTCTGAGATTAGATTAAGAGGAGAGATTGATTAATCGATGGTGATGAAGAATTGAATAGTTGATGATCGTGAATTGGTGGTAATGGCTAGGTGTGTTGATGAAATTTTCCAGAAAAAATTTTGCAACAAAAAATTCAAAAAGGAAGGAGAGAAGAAGGAATTAGAAGGAAATGGGAAAAAAAAATGAAGGGAAATCAGGTTATTGAGAAAATTATGCAAAAATGGGACCCACAAGCCGGAAAGTGCAAGGAAAATGAATAACAGGTGGGCCCCACTGATCAAAAGTGGTATTCCGGCCAACTGAAACCAGCGCTGGGTAGGGATTTCTAATGGTTTTGGGGAAAGTGGGTAGTTTTTTTTAATAAAATAAAATGTGGGTGGTTTTTTCTAAAAAAGTCCAAAATGTGGGTAGTTATTGGCGTAAAATCCTTATTGTTATTGTTATTCTTGTTATTGTTCTTGTTCTTCTTATTCTTGTTCTTGTTGTTATTATTGTTCTTATTGTTCTTATTATTGTTATTATTGTTCTTATTGTTGTTATTATTATTATTATTGTTATTGTTATTGTTATTGTTTCTATTGTTCTTATTATTGTTATTATTGTTCTTATTGTTGTTATTATTATTATTATTGTTATTGTTATTGTTATTGTTTCTATTGTTATTGTTATTGTTATTGTTGTTATTTTATGTTTTTGGGCTGAAGACAAAAAGAATCAATGAAAAGCTACTTTGCTGCCCATCCTTTGCGACCAAAATCATCACCATTTTGGTTTAGTATAAGTAGTGAAAATGTAGTCACCTTTGTTACAATAGTAATAAGTTCGAGGTAGTACGTACCAGTACAACTGCCTCTCTATTTTATTTTTTTTTATTTTTTTTATGTATTTCCAATATGTGTTCAATTGACGAGTTAATCTCATGAAGTGAGAGCAACTGAATTCTAGAGAATTCATAGCCTACTCTTTCTTTCGGTACTTCATTGCTTGTCCTGAATCGTTTTATGATCGGTTGACCAGTTTACTTTTGTATTCTTTCCTTTTTTTCTATCAAGATGAAATCTCATTGATGTTGTGCCACCACAAGTACTAATTCCTATAAACTAAGTTTTTCCTTACTCTATCTAGACTATTGCAAGTAACATTGGATTTCTCTATAATTATGCACTGTGATTGACATTGACTGCATATGGACTCCTAAAGTAGTTTATTTTGCATGGACACTAAAATTACTTTTAGTAGTTTAATTGCAAACTGAAGCATTGATAGATCTGTGTATATTCAAAATAACTAAATGACTTACCATTTTAATTTATTTAGGATGCATCATCCATGTTAACAGATAATTTAAATCCCTTGTTAATATGAATGTTATATCTTATATGTATCGACACTCATCTGTTCAACATCTTGCAGCTCCAATGCAGTGCACTTTCGTTGCTCAGTTCCAAATAGTATTCATAGCTTCAGTTTCTTTACATGAAGCTTAGAAGCAGATTAATACCAGTAGACTTCTTCTCCTGGAGTTTTGTAGACTTCTCTATTTATAAACATTCTCGCTTTCATTTTCTACCAAAAAATTCACTGTTGCTTACTAGCAGCACCACTCACAGTTGATGATCCTTATTAATGATTATTGCATGCATGCAAGTGATAATAACCATTTTTGTAATATCTGTCTGGACATATAATAAATGTATAACTTATCAAAAGAGATATCTATTATTCACAACCCCTAGAGCAACTCATTTCATTTGATGTTTTGCTAGGAATTCTATAGAGATATCTAAGTACCTGAGTTACATTTTAATTTTGAATTTCTAAGATTAAGTGATCCCCGCTGCACCTATAAAAAAACAATGTTCCACAAAGCAGAGCCTTTGCAGAGTCTTTATGTCAAAAGTAGATGTCTGCTTGTGAATGTCAAGATGAGCTAAGAGCATCCACAATGGTGCTTTTTTTTTTCGGTGCCCCAAATGGATGTGGGACCTAATATGGGTAAGCTTATTGATGTGGGTAGGTGACCCAAATAAGAGTTAGTAGATTAAATGGTAAGGTCCCCAAGTTGAAAACCGGCCCACTTTTTTTTGCCATTTTTTGTAATATTAAAATAAGGTGCGTTATGAAAAAGTTGGAGAGAGAGTTTTTGGGTAAGCTGACCATTGCAGGGTGGTTACTAAAATTAGGGGAGGGTAAAGGATAAAGTGAGTGGAAAATGACGTGGCAAACGGAGAAGAGATGTATATTATGGGTAAGCTCACCATTGAGGATGTCAGGATGGTCTAAAGCCTTGAAACAATTCACATGACCCTGAAGTAACAGCTGAGGAGTAGCTACAATTTTTACCTTACGAAGACTCTTGCCACGGAGCAAGCTTCTGTACTGTCGTCTGTCGATGTATTCAGGAATTCCGGCACCGTTATTGCAAACCACTCTTTTTGAAGAAAGCAGGATGTGATTGCTTCTTAACAGTTTGTTGGTTTTGCTAAAGCTAATTTTTGTCTACTTGGTGACCATGTGAATTTCTTTTATTCGAGTCAAATGTTTCTTGCTGTTAATAACCTTCATCATGACCTAAGATAAACCTGAGAATATCCATAAATCGTACATCCTTCCCTTTAATGTATTTCTTCCGTTTCGATTTAGTGGCTACGCCCTGGGATGTGTGCTGACACCTAGGCAAATTTTGGAGAAGGAGAGACAGAATAAAATAAGAGGGCTCATGTGAAAGGAGAGAGATAGATGTAGTGTTTTATCCAAAAAAGAAGTGTAGCTAGTATGTTGAAACATCATTAAATCAAAAGCATAACTAGTAATTCGAAACAGATTAAGTTATAGTTTTGTAACTATTCAGTATTCATTATTGTACCCAGAGCTTGTCTTTCTTTAAAACCATACAGGGTCTACTTTTGGAATTTGGTCAGATCATATTGTGTTTGCTCATGCTCTTTTTTGTTTGACCATCAAATTTAACATCACTATCTCATTTGTTCCTTTGCAGAAAGCTCTTAAGCACTATGCTCTTGTGTTTGATGCGGTTTATACACCAAAGTTGACCAAACTTTTAAGAGAAGCTCAAGAATCAGGAGCGGTTGTTGTTTATGGAACGGAAATGCTAGTAAACCAAGCTTTCAAACAGTATGAGCAGTTCACTGGTTTACCTGGTATGTTTAATAACATGATACTCGTCACTCTATAAACATCATGTTTCATGGGGATGGTTTTGCAAGTTTGTTACTAGCTAAACCTTTTTTTTTTTTTTGACAAGATGTTACTAGCTAAGCTAATAGATACATAATACATATAGTGTGTTGTATGTGATTTGGTTTATTCTAGCTTTGTACACGAGCTTCCAAAGATTTATCCTTGTATGTTGAAAAGGTCCAATTTATCCTGAGGTTTTCATAACATTTGACCCATTTCCTTAATGGCTTGTAGATGGTAAAAACAAATTAAGAAAATTATGTTCGAGAGGAAAAGAGGTAATGAGAAGAATGGGAAGAACGTATTTAAGGATTGTGATTAACCAATTGTTGGGTGGTTTCTTGAGAACCCTTTGAAACCAGTAATTAGGACGTGGATTTTTATTATCGTACCTTTTGCTATCCTAAAGGCTGCATTATACATATATACATACGAGTATATAAATATGGTCTGCCTTGTGCATTCCTATGAAAACAATTTGGTTACGTAATATTTTTATTGTAACTATGCAAATTCACCTACACTGTTATTTTAGAGTCGTTTTTCACTTCAGCTTACTTTGGCTCAATTCAGCTCAATATATACCATACATTTCAGTTCGATTGACTTGATTTCAGTWTAGTTAAAGTCCAGTCAGTCCAGTCTCGAAGAATAGGGCCTTAATAGGTTAATGCTATTGTTATTTTTCTGCTGACCAGCTGTGTTGTTTGCCATTTTTTTTGTATTGCTTATGATTACAGCTCCAAAAGAACTCATGAGGGAAGTCTTATCCAAGGGCACATGATCAAGTATTGTTATGGAATTCAGAAGACTTCTCATTATTGTCTGAAGTGATTCTATTGTACCAATTAGTGTGTTTTTGTTTGTGCGGCGAACTTGTAACCTTTTAGTTTTAGTATATCTTTCAAGTAGGGATTAGAGGAGAAATGATATGCTGCAACTTTTTAGCTTTAGTAAATCCCTTTCAAGTAGGTAATGGTGTCTTTTTCCTACTTGGGAGTCACCGATTTAAGGAATTCCCCTTGAAAGGAGAGGGGGAAGAATTTGGTCAGAAACAATTCCAGACAAATGTTTTAGTTCACGTTTTCTTCAATGATAAAGCTTATGTCTATGATAATGCAAGCATTTCTTTTGATTCCAAACTCGTGTTGTAATTTATTTAATTTATTTTTTTGGTGTGAAGGAGCCACAAACTTGTGTTATGGTGATGTTTGTTCTTAATGACTATCGGTCGACCTAACATTATAACATTRCGGTGAAAAGTTATTCCATTTTTTAACTTAGCTTAAATAGTCAAAATAAGAATCTATCTGGTTTATKAKCTAATATTCATGGAAACCCTACCTTCAAAATTTTTCTCTCAAACACATTTTATTAGTCAAATATGAAATATTAAATAATTCCTTAGAGACGGAATGTCAAAAGGTGTCTGGTGCTGAAGTAATTACGCGGAAGTTACTAGATACTCTCTTTGGCTTTTCTCTCCTTGTCTCTCCCTCGGTCTATAAATACGACTTTCGGTAATAAAAGTTTTTCCTCCTTTTATCCCTTTTCCACCGTTTTTCTTCCAAAAGCTTTCTTGTCTTTCTTCCTTCCAAAGAAGTTTGTCTAATAAGCCAACATCATAATGGAATTTGAGAAGTGGGTATTGAAAAGACTATTCTCTTGGAAGGTTTTAGTCTAATAAGCTAACAATCGAACTAAAAGTCTCATCACAATCAACACCCTTTTCCTGCGACCTGCCATCACAAACAAGACGAGCTTTGTGCCTTTCAAGGTCTCTYTTAGAATTTTCTTTATGTCTCCAAATCTACATACAATTAACAACATTCACCCCCAAGACCTACACACCAATTCCCAAGTCCCTGTTTCAATTAACGCACTATATTCATCTTGCATGGCCGCATTCCAATTTGGATCGACGAGGGCTTGTTTATGGTTTTTGGGTAAGGGAGAACGTTGTGGACTTGCGGTGGTTGTMCAGTTTGGGGCATAATGAGAGCTTGAAAATGTTTTGGGTTAGGCTTAAATATTCCATGTCGAGCTCGTGTTTGCATTTGGCCTGGGGGGATGAAGGAGGAGGATAAGTTGGGTGAATTGGTGTAACAATAGGTCTATTATGGTCCCGGGATCATGTGGTCCCAGACAAATGTTCATTTTCGAAAATATAAATTTTCATTTCCGAAAATACAAGTGTTCATTTTCAAATATGAACATTTATACTTGAAAATGAACATTTTACATGTTGAGATGAACATTTCTAGTTTCATAAATGAACATTTGCCCGGGACCATGATGAGGACTATGGTCCCYGAATCATAATAGAATTTGTGTTGGTGTAAGGCCACGTTTTGGTGGTGGGGTGTAGGGCTGGTCTGGGCCATGGACTGAAGAAGGTTGGATTGGGCCGTGGGGTATCAGGCTGGTCAAAGGGGAAGTCTGCGAGTAGGTGAGTTGGGAGTATGAGCCACAGAAGACTGCCCATTTGAAGTAATGGGAGTATGGTCCAAAGAGGACGACCCAATAATTGAATGGGGAGGGTAGGCCGTGCGCAAATTCTATTATGGTCCCGGGATCATGGTCCTCATCATGGTCCCGGGCAAATGTTCATTTCCGAAACTAGAAATGTTCATTTCAACATGTAAAATGTTCATTTTCAAGTGTAAACGTTCATATCTGAAAATGAACACTTGTATTTTCAGAAATAAACATTTCTAGTTTCGGAAATGAACATTTGCCCTAGACCACATGGTCCCGGGACCATAATAGACCTATTGAAGGAAGATGGTGTCCCCCTCCAAAATGTCTAATATACCCTTAATGAATTTAAATTGCAAATTAATAAAAAAAAAACTTACTACTTTATCAATTTGTCATAAATATTAAATAAGTTAAAAATGGAAATGCAATTGAATTTCAAGTAAAAAGTTAATTAAGGGAAAAAAACGATTTGACATAAATATTAATAGATATTTTTACTCCATCTGTATCAGAGTTACTACTTTGTCAATTTGCCATAAATATTGAATAAGTTAAAAATGGAATTGCAATTGAATTTCAAGTAAATAGTTAATTAAGGAAAAAATCGATTTGACATAGATATTAATAGAGATTTTTACTCCCWCCGTATCATACTTACTTTTTTTTTATTTAAGGAATCATACTTACTACTTTGTCAATTTGCAATAAATATTAATAAAGATTTTTACTCTGTAATACCTAAAACATTGATTATTATTTGTTAAGTTCTATTATACAAGTCAAGCTCTTTCAAATTTACTGAGACTCAATGATTAAATCTAATATAAAATTCAACCCCACCAACTGTACAAAATTTATATATATTAATGTGTATTCAAATCTATTTTATTTTATTTTATTTTTTAATGATATTGAAAAAGTAACTTTACTACTACATGCACGCATCGCGTGCAAAATATTCTATATATTATAGTCAATGGGCACTACAAAAAAAACCAGATTTAGCGACCGCCAAATTGGCCGCTAGCGACCGCTAAATCKGRCGCTAAAATGGTTTAGCGACTGTTGGCGACCAAATACCTCGTAGTCGCTAAACCATTTTAGCGACTGATTGGGTGTTAGTCGCAATGTTAGCGACTACCAATTTTAGCGACTGATAAAGGATGTTAGCGGCTGCTGGTTCAGTCGCAAATTCTGGCGACTACTAGAAATTGGATACTAAATTAGGCGACTACTTTTGCTCATTAGCGACTATCATGGTAGTCGCAAAATTCATGCAAAAATATTCATACAATTGTTGTCGATTTCATATTTTTATCCAGATAACGATAATTAATATTTCTTTTCAATCAGAAACCTTTATGTTGATTTTGGTACACGTTATTATTACAAAATTAGATAATACTTCGTATAACTTAATATTTTACCTTAATTATCCTTCTAGAAATTAATTAATCAGAATAAATCTTACAATTACGTGTAAAAAAACGCCACAAAATAACAGAAAATATAGAACAAGTCTTGAAAATTAGATATACATCTAAAACAAGTTGCAGACAGTAAACAATTCACTTCTTCAATGAGTTCTTCATTTCTTCAACTAAAAACCTGAAAAAAATCAACAAACAAATAACGAAAATTAAAAAAAAAAAGAAAATCAACAACAAATCTGGAAAATTAAGTGACAATACTCAAGCAAAGGAAATCGTTATTTGAAAATATAGAAAATCTGGAAAAAAAAAAAGATCTGTGAGAAAAAAAAAGAAACTCAAAATAAAAACAAATTCAGAATATGGATTTTTTTATACATCTTGTTGGAAAAACAAAACAAAAAAAAGAGATCTATTAGCCAAAAATAAGGAATTTAAAAAACGAAAAACAAAAAAAAATGAAATTTAGAAAACGCTCATTAAGAATTTAAAAACCAAAAAAGAAAAATCAGAAATTTATTAATCAATTAATGAATTGAGTTTCATTTTTAGGGGAAAAAATGGATTGATCAAATGAGTTTCATTTTTGGGGAAAAAAATCAGAAATTTATTAATCAAAATAAAAAAAATCGATTGATCGATTAATCAATTGAGTTTCATTTTTGGGGGAAAAATCGATTGATCAATTGAGTTTCATTTTTGGGGGAAAAAATTAGAAATTTATTATTCAAAATAAAAAAAATCAAGAGATCTGTAAGCAAAAAAACGAAACTCAAAATAAAAAAAATCGAATCAGTAAGGGATGACGAAGAAATGGGGACAAAATACCTGATTTGTGTGAACGCATACGAATCCAGTACGCATACGAAATGGGCCGATTTTCCATCTTCTTCGCGAGCTTCTTCTTTATCATGAAAGACTTGTGTGACGGCTGAAATTCCAGATTCAGAAATTAAACACGTTCAAATTCAAACAATCGAATCCAAAATCAAGAGAAAAAATAAAGGAATTGACTGAGTAGAGGAGAGAGAAAGACGAGATGTATTACCATGGTTGGAGAGAAAAAATGAAGGAATGAAGATTTAGAAATAAAACCCTAGAAATGCGAAGATCTCGCTTGATAGAGAACATAGGAGGGATTTATATATTGGGCTTTGTAACAATCCGTGGATAAGGCCCAATTTAGATTTTTGTATGTTTAAAATATTACCCAATTAGCCACTACAATGGTAGTCGCTATACCCAGTCGCTAAAAGCAATAAGTTAGTCTCCAACTTCATAGTAGTCGCCAATTTTAGAAAAATAGCGACTACTTAGCGACTACAAGATTTTCAGTCGCAAAGTTGGAGACTAGTAGTCTCCGTGGTCGCAATTTCTCATTTTAGCGACTAATTTTATAGTCAGTCGCTAAAATCGGTCGCTAAAAAGGCTTTTTTTTTTTGTAGTGGGGTTTAGCTTGTGTTAATTTGTGAAACGGGAAAGTGGTTTCATCAAAAATCACATACTTTAATTATTTAGCATTTATCTAATTTTTTAACCTATGTTTTTTAGCTTTTATTTATCTTTCTAATTTATCTTTTCATACTTTAATTAAATAACCAAAATTATTTACATGGGTCAAAATAAAAACCTAAAACTCCTTGCAAATTTTCTTCTAGTCGACATTCATTAAAAAAAAGTCGACATGCTTTCATAAAAAAAAAAAACAGAAAAGCCCTCACGCTCTCTGTCCTCTGTCTGATTGCCACCAGACCGTCGTCGGGTTGCCACCACCACCAGCTGCTTGCCGGCCCTTCTCCCTCCTCCTTTGTGGATTTGCTTTGGTATAAACCCTAAACTCTAAATGTAAATACATATATTGAGTATGATGATGAATATGATGATTATGGTGATTAATATAAGTTTTAATCATGTTTTTAATCAATCTATATTGTTGTAATTTATTCATATGTATATTAAACAAATATTCAAATTTTAAAATAATTAGGGTTCATGAGATTTTAAAGTTTAAATCCTACATTAGTATTCTAATATGTATAATAATAGTTATATACTTGTATGATGTGATGATGTATTGATCTTTGTTAGCATGTCCAAATTAGAGATTAATCTTGTTAAATTAAATCATGTAGGAATTTTAGATTTTGGACAAGAGTTCGTTTGTGTTGATTAATTTCGAAATTTTGGCTCGTTTTAATTTTCGGACTTTGTGAAACTTGTCGAAATCAAACAAAAAAGTAGTCTTTTCCATGTGGAAACGTCGTTTTAAGAAAGGCTCACTACTTGAGCACCGCCCAATTGTGGCCAAATTTGGCCTCTAAGGGGTGGTTTTGGACAGTTTTTTCGTTTAAAGGAAGTTTTTTTTAATTTTTAATACATGTTTTTGCTTTAATAAATTAATATAATTTTGTTCCAAGTTAAATAAGCATAATTTCAGATATTTGGTATATTTTAAAGTGAGGTTTTAAGTCTACATAATTAAAGGAATGTGTTTTGATAGTATTTGTGAAAATAAAATAATTTTTCTGATTTATTTACTTATGTACAAAATATTTTCAAATTTATATAAATGATATTTGATGTTCTAAAAACCTATTTTGAATGCTAAATAAGTATATTAAAGCATTGGTAAATTAATTAGTGTATTGGAACATGGATTTAAGCCATACAATATTTTGTATGTTGGAAATAAATTTCCATATTTTATTAAGGGACATATAATAATAGTAAGGCATGCTAAAAGGTTTTAAGTCATCAAAATTGTATGTAAATATTATTAGACATGCAATAAAAAATTTAGAGATAGTTTTAAAGTATTTTCATCACTTGTAAATATTTTATAAGGATCCTAGAAGTTGCTTGAGTTAGAATAGTTATTTATACTATTCTTTATTATTAATTGTAGGGGAAAAATATTCCCTTGAAGCTTTATGAGAACTAGTARTGGAGACGCGTGGATTTTATACAAGGTACGTACATTTTATAAGACTTATACGTGATTTTTTTACTAGAACTAAAGGAGCTACATAGTAGCAAGTTAAGTTTTGGATGCCCATGTATGTGGATTGTTTTCTTTTATAAGATGAGAAATTCATGAATATGTCAAGCATGTTAAGAAGCATTTGATTGAAGCTTAAGGCTCTCTATTATTCAATGCATGACTAATTTATTGAATCATGCCTCTAAGCAAGCATTTTATATTGTGATGTTATCGTCGACGGGAGGGTCACATGATAACCCCAAGGTAAGTGACATGAATTAAGWCGTGATCACCAAGCAAGGAAGGAGTTATTAGTAGCGACAATTTAAAATATGACTTTGATCGGTCACCAAGCAAGTAAAGATTAAATTGAGATTATGTGTTGTTGCTTTGATGTGTATAATCTTCGACAATATTGGATTACTAAGCACTTAAAGTGAAAGTCTAGTAAGCATTAAAACTCTAGATGAGTGCACGACTAGAGTATTGACATTAGCAAGGGTTGGGGGCATGGTTTGGCAATGACTTCATAAGGAACCGTTAGATCTCAGCGTTCCTCTAGCAGGTTGAGATCCCTTCCTTTATTTATTGTGTCAAGGAGTTGACACGTCCACCAAAGTTGGACACCAAGTAGACAACCCGTTCGGTGCTTACTTACAGGTATTAAAAGAGGAATAATATATTATATTATCTTCAAATGTTTATTTACTCATAATCTTCATATTTCATGTGATCTTGATTTTGTTTAGTTTTTATAATCTGTTCGTACTCAACTTTGCTGATTACTTGGTTTTTGTTTGTTACCTTTACCTTATGATGACCCATTTTCATGGCGATCAGACTTTCAGGTCTAAAGGTAATAATGCAGGTTGCGGGAGTAGCTTGGGTTCTGAGTGTTTTGAGTGTTTTGTTGTTTTTAAACTTTGTATTTTTTTACTCTGGTTTTGAATAAGGGAACTATTTGGTTTTGTTGATTTAGGGCCCTATGTGGTCCCAAGTTGTCAAGACAGTTCTTAGTTATTAGTTTGTATTATTTCAAAAAGAAGGAAATTATTGGGGTGTTACAACATGTGTGTGATTGATGAATGCTTGTATTATTGATTTTCACAAATGGCTTTTGAGTAGGGACAACTAGACTCATTTTCAGTTGGCTTTAAAACTACCAGTTGAGTATAGGAGTGCACACAAGTCCTGGACCGGACCGGGACCGGTTGGACCGAAGATCGGATTCGACTAAAATCATGGACGTGACTTGAAAAAACCGGTCAGGTCTGGACCTGATTTTTTTAGGACCGATCCGGGTTTGAACCTGTTAGACAAGTTTAAGTAAAAAATTGACCTTTTCTTCTAAAGCTAACACAAAGTACATTATAGCAGTGCATACATGTTGGATTGATTTTGCACTTCACCAACAAGTCAACCACCCAATATTGTTCTTAATTCAGTAGGGAGCTGCCCCTTTYGTTATTGATTATATTGATAACCTCGCTAACATAAAATGGCTCCTAATCAATTAGAGTTAATTAAGAAGATTGAACAAGAGGAGAACAACTTGTTGTGGAACAAGGCTGAAGCGTAAAACAAACAATAATGAAAAGAGACAAACACCATCCATTATAAAGGGATAAGTATCAGACTACCATTGTATTACAAGGATGATTACCTCCATGATTACACACAATGGGATGAAAATCGAACAACTTACTGATCCATGATAAGATGAACTACGCTACGATACGATAGACTAATCTAGGCTACGCTAATCAAAACTAACTTGGCTACTAAGCCAAGTGTAGTTAAAGGAAACTAATGCGAAGAAGAGATAGATTGATGTTGTTGTTGTTTTTTTTACTTCTGTACTGCTGCATCTATTTATAAGCCTCCAAGGGTGTAGATCGTGGGTGGAAGTTACTTCATCTGACAGTTTCTTGCCGCTTCTTTTCAAATTTCAAACACTCGTAATTTCCCTCCAAGTCCTGTTGTCGCCTGATCTTTATGGGCCTGCTTTTTGGCTATCTCCTAATGGGCCATCCTCACCACAATTTCCTTCTAACGCTAATGCTGCATTGTTAAATTGAAGCTATATTGAGAATTCCTTGTATCGCCTGTCTTCTCCTTCTTCCTTATTCGTTGTTAGTTACCTACTGCTGGTCAAACTCTCCTAATTAAGTCAACTATATATTTTTAATCTGTAACAAATTATCCCCTTAATTTGCAAGGGCGATAACACTTGAGTCTTTGCGAATTAACATTCTTCAACGCCAGAAACTCAAGTTTACTCATTTTATATGCTTTTGATATAAGAGTGACTTTATATTATATGATTATAATTTTGTAGTCATCTTATTATGTTTGCAGTAGAAATGAAAAATGACTTAGAATGGGATAATGCTCGATTAAATCAACACGGTTTCCAAGAATTAAATTTACCTCTTATTGGGAAATTACTTGGAGACCAAAGTCATAAATTGACCCATTATCCCACGAAATTAATCATTACTGAACAATCATTTAGTGGTGACGCTAGCATTAATATTGAAATGTCTTTTCATTAGACACTATTCACCAATTAATGAATTTTGTACTTGTATTATGCAAGAAATAAAGAAATTCACTTCAAGCAAAACATTTCATTAATGATTAAATACTTCAGAAATACATCTTGTAACATTGTAAGGCAATGTTTTTTGACAAGAGTACAAAAATTCTGAAAATCAAAATACATTAGTACKTAATTCTAAAATTTAGAGGAATTAGAAAACTAAAACCTTGTTAGAACTATGTTTTTTATCTAACGTCAGTCGCTGGTTCTCCATAATTGTCAGAATCAATCTCGTCTTCATCATCACTCCGAGCACGAGCAATCTGCCTCCCAAACCTTGTAGGAAAAGATCCTGCTGATGGAAAAGGTGACTTTGATGAAGAAGAAGAAGAAGATGATGATGAAGATGACGAAATAATGGGGACAGGGGCTGGTTCCCGTGAAGTAGATGCCAGATCAACTTTTGGACGTTTGCAAGGGCAAACCCACCTTGCCTTATCTTTCTTTTTGTCCTCGTCATTGTCCCTCTTTCGTCTCTCCATCTCAAGCCGTATCTCAACCTTTCTCCTCCTCCTTGCCACTTCCTTCTCTCTTTCTTCCTTTCAAAATGTTGCCTCATCTGCACACTGTTCCTTACTGGTGTAGGGGTGGTCACATCCCTATCTCCAGTACTTGAACCACTTGAACTCAAATGACACGAGTGCCTTCCTTGGCTTCTTCTTCAACTTAAACTTCACACCCTTGAGAGCCCGTTGGGAGATCTCGTGGTTGATAAGAGTAAAGCCTTCTTGGCGTCGAGCTTTTTCCAGCACCCATTTCTTAAATTTAATCAGTGTTGGCGTATTAGGATAATTATCTAAGGAAAAAAGAGGTTGAAGAGTTTTTAGAGAGAGAGAGAGAGGATGAGAATACATGAGATGAAAAAACGTTTGTATGACATGTTACTTATAGGCTCGGTGGGGATCCAGTAAGTTATGTATGATTACGTCACCCTTAAAGTGACTCTTGATCTTTTACCTTCTGGATTAATTTTTAAAGGTTTTATCCTGTGTTAACCACGTAGAGRATCTTTTCGACCTCTTCAAATTCATGTATTACCCTTTGTGGTAATTTTGTTACACGAATTTGACTGTTCTCGCATGCCCGTTTATTTGTCAAATGCCTCTAGGWCAGGATGCTTTGATCGTAGATTTTGATGGCTTTCCCAAATACTTGGGGTATACTGGCGCAGAAACTTGTCATTCAATGCTCTTGAAAACATTTCTCCATCTAACTCCTACAGAAGATAGGAATTTCCTGACATGACCCTGACCACCCTAAATGGTCCTTCCCACTTAGATGACCACTTGCCATAGATGTGGTCTTTATAACTATGTTCTGGCAACCTCATCTTCCACACCAAATCTCCTTCCATAAAAATCTTACGTTTGACGTTCTTATTATAAGACCTGGCCACTTGCTTCTTTTGGGCCTTAATACTCTCTAGAGCTCGCAAGCGTTCTTCTTTTACATCCATTAGTTCAATCGTCATCGCCTCAATATAATCATCAAATGTTAAATCCATCTGCCTAGCCACTCTAGCAGACTTGGCGCTCGGCTCTGCTGGCAATACTGGTTCATGCCTGTGAACTAATTGATATGGAGTTATCCACGTTGCATCTCTCTTAGTGATTTTGTACGCTCATGTCGCATAATGTAGAAGAGTATGCCAATCTCGTGGGTAGTTGTCCACCATCTTAGATATCCCTTTCACTATTATCTTACTAGATTTTAAGTGCACGCTATGCGTGTTTAAAACAAAGAGGAAAAATTGTTAATCTATATTTAAATTTGACGCTTTTTGAATTGTAATTTTTTAATATATTGTGTCATTTTTCAATCTTAATTTTTTTTACCATGAATGTTTTAACTTTTAAGTAGTATTATCTTATTTAGTAAATTTGAAACCTTCATTTATTTGAAAATTTTAAAGTAGGAAGTGAATTAATTAAAGAAGGTTTTAATAGGTCAATTTATATTTACCGAATGGAAAATCAGACATTACCTAGGGGGACACCATTGCTCTCCCCTTGGCTTATATAATAGAGATTTGTAGCCTCTGCTTACCCATTAGCTTGTGCAAAATAAGGTGTTGAATGTACCTTTTGGATATTGAATTCTTTGAGATACTCATCGAATTCCTCTCCTATGAACATCGACGCCTGATCGACAGTAATAGTCTCTGCAATCCCAAATTATGTAAAGATCCTCTCTTTTAGAAACAAATTCACAGTCCTTGCACTAAGCTTCTGGAACGCTTATACTCGATTCACTTTGTGAAGTAATTAGTGGCAATCAGGATATATTCATGGTGTCCCGATGAGGGTGATTTAATGACTCCAATTGTATCAATGGCCTAGCCTCTGAAAGGCCATGGTTTAATTATCGGATGAAACTCAATTGCTGGAGCTCTACTGATTGGCTTGAACCTCTGGCATTGCTTGCAACCTTTAGCATATTCCAAGCAATCTCCTTTGATTGAAAGCCAAAAGAACCCCATTCTATGAATGAGCCATCGCATCTTAAGCCTTGATCGATGTGGTCCACAAATACCGTGATGGACTTCCACTAAAATGGTCAAGGTCTTCTTACTGTTTACGCATCTTAGCAAAAGTCCTTGCGGATCTTTCCGATACAGCTTATTCCCTAGGAGGAAATATTTTGCGGCTGCCAACCTTACATTCTCCGGAACTTTCTTGCCAGAAGGATCTCGTAAATATTCTTTGATCTCTTGACGCRAGTCTTCCTCGCACCTAAGAACGCTAACCGTATTTACCTCAACCTTTGTCACCTCTTCCAACGGTTTTAATTTGAATGACCTAATGTGTATTACACTCTCATCAAAACCATCAGGGTCTTTGGGAGAAGCGTYTTTAGCTAAATAATCAGCTTCTTGGTTCTCTTCCCTTGGCACATACGAGACCTCACACTGATGAAACGATTAAATCAGTTCTCTTAGTGTTGTATTGATAGCCAGAGCTAGAGGGGAGGTTCCTCTATATTCTTCACTAATTTGTGACACAACCCATTGAGAATCTCCAAAAGCTTGAATCCTTGTGACATCCAAATCTTTCAAGGTCCTAAGACCTATAACCAGAGCTTCAAACTCAGCTCTGTTATTTGTGCATCGGTCTGCGAAAGTTACCGTCATATATATTAGCCTTTACACCCTTTCGTGAAAGCATCACTATCCCGACCCCAGATGAATTTATTCGGCTTGACCCATCCATAAATAAAATGCCAAGGATCCTCCTCCCAAACCCGGACATTATTATTAATGGGATGATCAGCCAAGAAATCTGCTAAATCTTGACCTATCACAYCCTTCTGAGGAACATATTTCAACTCGAACTGGGACAAATGCATACTCCACTTACACAACCTTCCTTTYACAAAGGGGTGATTCAAAAGGTGTTTCAACACGTCGGTTGGTGATATGACTTCAATGGAGAAAGCCATGAAGTAATGATTGAGTTTAATAGAAGCATCATACAAACTCAAACACCATTTCTCAGCGTTGGTGTATTGTGTTTCCACGTCTTGCAAGATTCTACTTCAATGGAGGGCTTTGAAAATGGACAATTTCTCTCCTTCAGGTAACTCCTTACTAATGTAAGTACACCTAGGATTTTCTATTGTACCAAGATTAACCTCCTCAAGAGGATCATGGACTTCCTTCCTGATATCGTCGCTCTTGGCCCACACTCTCGCTTCCTCTTCTTGGCCATAAAATTCCCCCATGGCGTCGGAAAAGGGTGAGCAGTGAGCGCCAAGATCCCCACTTGACAATATTTTAGCATCATCACCCATGATTGCGTTTACCTCTAGACCATATTGTGCATAATGACAAGCATAAAGATTGTGAAGAGCCAAAGCTTTAGTCTTTCCGAATTTATAGTTATAATTTGAATTCATCAAATCCATACAACGTACAAAATAAAAGCCTAAACACTACTTGCATCCAAGACTAATCACACCAGGTAAGATAACCCTTCTTCCCCTAATAGTGTTAAGTACATCATCAGATTTGCCCCCAAGGGAAGCCCCCTGGACATCAACTGTACCGACTCGATTCTCTGATACTGGACTCCACACTACATGGGACGCGTCAAATGTGTTTTGTAATTCATCATCTTCAGCGGCCTCTTCAATATATTTGATTGCATTTGAGACAACTTTCACTCTAGGCGTCGGTTGACTTTCAGGTTTGAGAGCAATCCCCTCGTCATTAGGCAAGGTCTTCATAAGTATCCTGGAAAATTCCTGGTTAGTGTCAATCAAATAAACATCAACATCAGCACAAACTACCTCATGTTCACTACCATTCCATAGTATTACTTTCTGATGCAAAGTAGAAGGAATAGCATAAGTTTGGTAAAGCCATTCTCTTCCGAGAATCGCATTACAATTACCCTCCCTTTTTACTATGAAGAAAGCTAACCAAGTCTTCGAAGTACCTACTTGGACGTGCATACACACTAATCCTTCAGTATTGTCAGACTTTCCATTGAATGCAGTTATGCTAACCCTGATGCTAGATAAATCTTTCCTACCCTTACCCAATTTCTTAAAAACTGGCCAAGGCATAAGATTTATAGTAGCGCCAATATCAAATAGCACTTTACCCAATCTAGTGCCATTTATGTTAATTGTTACATAAAGGGGTTTACTATGTGAGTTGTCCACACTAAAATCTTTGATTAAGTGTTCCACAACTAACTATTCTTGCTCCTTAGTAACAGTCTCCAAGGATGGCGCTAGACCAGATCCTTTATCCAATTTTTTCAGCTTAGTTGAAATAGTGGAGGTCTTACCTGCAACGTCGACTTGGTCAGCTTCATCGGCCCATTAAGTATCCTTCTGCACGATCCCACAGGCTTTGAACGTTGGGGGGAAAGTGACTGCACAACAAGCGCCAAACTCACAATCTRCTTCTGAACAATTTGCCAGAAAATCAAGATCTGACTTGGTCACCTCCAGATCCAATCCTTCTGAGCCATAGTCTACTAACTCCACATCAAATACTTGATCAGTCATCAGAGCATCTTCTACAAAGCTTTCTGTGCCATGATTTCTTCAATAGGGTCCTCCATCAGTTCTATAACTAAGGGATGACTTTGAATATTGACAAACGATAACTCCTTGGATGATCCCTGAATTGTCTCTCTCTGAAGTACTTCAGTAACCAAATGAGGCTCCAAAAATAGATTTCCCTCACAAAGRCCATCTCCTTGTTTTCCACCTGAATGAGCTTGGGTCTCTGGGACATCTTCTTTCATCTTCTCTCTCTGACTCTCATCTAAATTAGACTGGGCTGTAGGAATCTCTTCCTGCAACTTCTCTCTCTAGGTGACAATCAAATAAGGCTGGGCATCAAGAACATCTCCTTTTGACCTCTCTTTTCGAATAGGGCCCATGGAAGACTTATCTTTTTGAGTTCCTTCTATTGAATTCTTTCTCTAGTTACTATCATCCTTCAAATGAGGCTCCTCAACAACGACGAATTTAAGCATTCCCTTTTGCAAAGCCTCCTTATCCACATGAACTATGTTTGCTTGTAGTTGGCTGGTGGTTGCTTCTCTGATTAACCTAGCCTTCTTCCTGACTCTTCTCTTGACTTTGGCCAGAGCCAGGTCATCTTTTTGTTCCTTATCTTCGTTTGAATTGTCACTCCCTTGTTTTATTTTTACCTCCCAGGCACCTTGGTATGAGCTTGGCACTTTCTCAATCTTACTAGGCTATTGGACCACTTTGGGTTTACCCAACCTAGTCAAGACTGAAACAGTAGAGGGCATTCAAGGAAGGGTGACTGGTCCCCTCCTTAGGCCTCTTTCAAACTAAGGCTTCTGGTGCCTAGGTACCCTACTTGGGTGATTGGGAATAACCTCAGTCGTCCTTACCAACTCATAATGCAACATGTCAGCATAAGAAGGACACATAGAGAAGCGCAATTTCATCAGACCTTCCTTTGCTTTAGTTTGCAAAGGAAATTTCTGAACAGCCTTCATATATGTTTGAGACTTCTGACTGGTGACTCCATTATGGTTAATCTTGCCGACAACATCTCTTGACTGCAGCTCCTCACCTTCAGCTTTCTCTCCCTCGGGTTGAAAATTAACAAGATCCAATGCTTGGTATTCTTGCTTTGAGATTTTCAACCCATTGCTTCTCATCTTTTATATTGATGAAGCCTTTGGAAGCTTTACATTGGTGGAATGGGTATGCAGCACCTGAAATGCCACCTGCACATATTGAGGTTGTCGTAGCCTTGCTCTTGGCATTTTGGAGCAATCAGGACCCCTTCATTCACAACACGATCATATAAATAGCTACAWTAGAAAGCTCCTGCATGTTAGTGTGAGAAACAATATTAGTATCAACATATACCATATTACAATCCATCTCATATTATTCTAACTCTGAAAGAAATTTAAAATCAATTTCACAAGCATTTGCACTCTTTTCAGGAAAAATTATATTTCCTTTATCGATTTCATCCTGTATCATATTTTTGAAAATTACACAATCATTACTTTTATGAGTGAAGGCATCATGCCATTCGTAGTAAATGTTTCCTTTTATTTCATTAAGATATATTTCCTTATGTCTACCCACTAGTTTAATCTTCTTGAACTTCAAGAGCCAATCAAAGTTTTCATCACATTTTTTAATTTCAAATGTTTATTCTCGTCTTTCATCAGACTTGAAGTCCTTCTTTTGAGAAGACTTTTTGTTCACTAATTGAGGACATTTAAATGGTGGGCCCTGAACAATTTCTGCCATCGTCACATCCATTTGATCACCATCCTTATCCTGGCTCTCTTCTATGCAATTAGCATAGCTGGCGTAATGCTTATGTTTGCTTTTAGATTCTTCAGCCAAACACCTTTCATACCTCACCACCGCACTAGCCAGAGCCACGAAGTCAGGGAAATTTTGTCCTTCAAATTTCTTTCTAAAAGGAAAAGACAATCCTTTGTGGACTATAGAAACGAACTCAAACTCGGGTAGGTTAAGATGACATCTGATCTTGGCTCTCTTAAACCTGGTGATGTAATCCTCTACAAGTTCCCCCTTGTCCTGGGTTATCTTAGCTAAATCTCCAATGGAGACCCTGACTTCCACTCTAGTAAAATGACGAAGAAARTGCCCTTGCAGATCTTGCCAAGTTTGAATCGAGTTTGCTGAAAAGATGAGTAAACCAGAAAAATCCAATCTCAGTGAGAGAACTAGAGAACAACCTAAGCTTCAGATAATCACTGTCTGCTGCCTCTCTGCATTGGCAGTTAAACCTAACCAAATGATATTCAGCAGACATTAATCCGTCGCCACAGAATAAAGGAGAAAATTCAGGAACTTTGAACCCTCGAGGAAACGGAAATATCCTGTCAATCCATTCAGGATAAGGATTACAAGRCCCTCTCTTGGGAAAACCAGCATTYTGCCCCATGGCTCTTTGGATCATCTCTTCCATTTGTCTAAGGAGGGGTTCATGATAAACCTGTCCCATATGGAATTTCTGATCTTGGCCATGMGGATGCTGGTTATTCTGGTAATAGGCAGGATGAGGTGTTTCCCCAAAAGGATTTTGGTTATATCCAACTCCAAGTTGGAAACCTCCAGTATTACTATAGTTTTGTGTTCCCATCGCCTGAGGTCCCCCATAGGCATTAKCCTGTACATGTGACCCTTGCCCCCAGCAGTTACTCTGAGGGGAATGCATTTGATAGGAGTAAGCCTGATGTGGATAACCTTAATTCCTAGTTTGTGTAAAGTGAGTGGGTTGTGGCGGTTCATGAGCGACAGGATATGTACTTTGAGGAATAGGACCATTAGTTGCGGTTTGAAAACCACCACTAGTGGGGAATACCTCTATAGTTGCATAACCGTTTACCCCTAAACCAAAGGTCATTCCTGTGGGTGGAACGGTTCCCATTGACGCTCTCAAGGGGATAGAATTAGAAGTCAAAGGAACAGAAGAAGGTCCAGGATCACCATGGCTATAGCCTAACTCATAGCTTGACCTTGGGCCTGCTTTTCTCCCATGGCTCCTGTTCCCTTCATTGGCATCTCGGAGAGGGATACTCCTTGATACTGTCTGGAGAGCCGGAGGGACGCTAGTTCATCTCATAGTGCTTGTTCTAGGATAACCCAAGGGTGGTTCCTTCCTAGGATTTTCGACAATTATTCCTGGACCTCTAGTGGTTAACAAATTCATCAACCGTTCATTCAATTGATTATGTTTTTCCACTAAAGGTTCCAACTGAGTAACTACCTCAGTAGTAACCGTATTAGATAACACCACGTTAGTAGCATGCAACATCTCATTGATATATCACTACAACAAATTTCATCTTGTGCCACGTTAAGAATCGTGGCACAAGTTGAAAATTRTRGTGGCTATGTCGTTTAGCCACGGGAATTCTCAAATTTATTTCCYTGGCACAAGTGGCCGTGGCTAAGATTTTGCCACAGGAAAACTAAGGGCGTGGCATAAATTGATTTTTATGCCACGTTTATTCCCGTGGCTTAAAAAATAACATGCCACGAGTGCTCCCATGGCTAACAAATCTCTTGCCACAAGTTCTATTGTGGCTAACTAACTGTTTTTGCTACCAATATTATCATGACTAAAATTAAAGTTTGCTACAAAAACACTCGTGGCTAACAAGCCACTTGCCATAATTATTAGTGGATAATTAATTTCTTTTGCTACAAGTATTACCATGGCTAAAAATTATACCGTGCCACAATAACTAACGTGGCTAAAATATATATGTTAGCTACGAGTGCTCTCATTGCTAACTAACCTCTAGCCAAAAAGTATTACTATGGCTAATTAATTACTCTTTCTATTATTACCACTATTATTACATATATAATACTATAATAATATTATAATAAGTATTAGCCATACAAAAGCTTACATAGGATGACATTTGCGAACGAATTTATATATATTTTTACAATACAAATACTGGATAGAATTACTATACATTATCTACACATTGAACTAACTCCTAATGAAGGAAACTTAATGCAAACGCGCCCTTTATCCCTTGTAGGCTTTACTTGTTCCTTTAGCTTTACCTTTACCTATAAAAATACAAAATACGACAATTAATATGACTTTCAAGAAATAACATCTATTTTATCTTGATGATCTGATATTATATGCTTTTGTACCAAAACTTAGAAGAAAATGAAGCAGTAAACAAGTATTTGAATGACAATCAGACTAAATTTCAATCTTTTGGGTATATTACAACAAAATTGAACCCTASAAAACCCATTTGATAAAAATGCAAACAAAAAGAAACTCAAAGAAAAATACTACTATAAGGTATTTAACACTTGATGCACATTGATTACTTTAAGTCATGACCAAAAAATTGAATGGGATGAAAGAAACTATTACTTACATCCTCAGAACCAGTAAAAGGTCGAACAAGGCCTCTTTCCTTGAGAGTACTGTGAAATCTGCAAACTTCCATTTACAATGCTAAGATCCAATTAAATTACATAAACAAGCTTCCTGTAAAATCCATACAACCAGGCTTTGAAAAATGTTTGTATTACTCTAATTAAATTTATACTACTAAATTTAGAGGTTAAATTTTACACAAAAATACCAAATCACCAAATAAGCATATAAAACTAATAGAAAATAAGACTAAAAATTAGCACAAATCAGCACAAATAAATTATCTAATCCAACAATATATTATTCAGCATTCAGCTTAAAAAGAGTATCCAATAACAATATATTCAAGTAATTCAAGTACTCAACAAGACAACCAAACCATGAGCATCAAATCAAAGATCTAACATTATGAAACTAATCAAATTTCATTAATTAAAATTAAAAAAAATTGAAAAGCAATTGCAAAGTGAATTGAAGCTTACTTTCTCTTCGTCACTTGGTGGGTTTGCAATTGCAATTTGTAGTATTCCAAAAATCAGACAATCTAAAGTAGAGTCGACACCGACCACCGCGCGTCCAACAAACCAGTACAGTGCTCCATCGCGTACCCGCGTCCAATGAACGACTGCTCGGGCACCGCCGCCGCGCCGCAAATAGGCTGTACCAACATCACGAGTCGAAAATTGAGATTGTGAACAAAGATTTGAGACTTTGAAAGATTTGAATTAATTGAATAATTGAATTTTTGGGGTATCAGAAAATTAGATCTGAGTTTTTAGAGAGAGAGGAGATATTTGAGAGAATGAAAAGTTGAAAATGAATCATTCTTGCTGCAGAATGAGAAGAGAACCCTAACATGTTTAATTGAGAAATTTCAGTATAGATTCGGTATAATATAAAGAACATTGAGAAGGAAAAAAAAGAACAAAAAGAAGTGAACAAACCTAAATTACCACGCTCTAATCGTTGCAAAAGGTCGAGATCTGAACTTAGCTTGCAATAAATCCATCAATCTTTCACGATTCGTAGAAAACAAGAAAATTCTAAAGGGTTATGTGGGGCGCAATAAGAAATTAGGGTTTGTGCAGCGACGACGAGTGGAGTGGTCTCTAATGGTTGTTGGTGCGGCAACGATGTGGCCTGAAGAAAAGTCGAGTGAGTGCGAGTGAGTGAATGGAGGGTCAAATGAGACTGCGGTGATCTGATAGAGGGGGAATGAGATCAATGGAATGGAGGGTGGAGCGAGAGTGAGTGAAAGAGTTAGGGGTTGGAGTGAGTATCGAGTGTTTTGTTTTATCTTTGGGTTTTTGTTTTTATTTTATATTTTCAAGGGTTAGCTGAATAGTTGGGGGAGGGAAATGAAAGATACTCGAGTAATTTAAGGCTTCGCCCTTATAGAACCATGAAGCACATATTTTTAAATGATACGGGTTTTTAAATCCCCGAAGCATTTCACACTAAAGGCTGCGTGTTTCTTAGACCCTGAAACATTTGCATYGTATTATTTATCGATTTTTCCACTAGTGCCTAGTCATGTAAAATGTATATTGATGCATAAGTGTGTTTATTTGCCACGGGAAAAATTTCTGTTTGTGGCAAAATTGTTTAGTTTMCCATGGGTAAGTAACTATATGTGGCGTAAATATAAGATTTGCCACAAGAAAATAAATTCCRGTGGCATGAATTTCTACTTTTTCTAGTTTTGTGTTATAATTAGCTTTTCCTGTGGCTAAATGAAATTATGCCATGAATTTAGAATTCCCGTGGCATAATTCGTGGCACAAGTGACGATTTGTTGTAGTGTATCTAATATAATCGTATCCACATGTCTGGTAACTGCCTTCTGTGAGTGGGAGCCAAAGTTTTGCAACTCGACAGTTATCACCCTAGTAGTCTCATGTACCATACCTCGGTGGTGATTATTGAATTGTTCCCTTTGTTTCTCCTTCAAATCTTCCAAATGGTTTGTAACAATATCCACGTATTGCGTCTATATTGATTGAAATGAGCAAACCTTTGGCAGAGGATGATTGATCTTCCCCCCTGTTTAGGTGCAAACCGTCCAATTTTTGCGTTTGAGACTCGGTTTGCTCAGGAGGAGCAACATCTTCAACAAATTGTTGTTGCAAAACAGTTTATAAATTACCAAGATCTTCGAGTGGGTTTTCAAGATTTTGATCGGATGAGTTACCATCCTCTTGATTGCCCGACCTTCGTGTAGATCTCTTAGGGGCCATGGTTGACAAGCAATTATGTTTTGCAAACTTCTCTCCCACTGTGGTCACTAAAAAACCTGTTGAGGTGATTTTGCACTTCACCAACAAGTCAACCGCCCAATATTATTCTTAGCTCGGTAGGGGGCTGCCCCATTGGTTACTGATTATATTGATAACCTCGCTAACGTAAAATGGCTCCTAATCGATCAGAGTTAATCAAGAAGATGGAACGTGAGGAGAACAACTTGTTGTGGAACAAGGCTGAAGCGTAAAACAATCAATAATCAAAAGAGACAATCACCATCCARTATAAAGGGATAAGTATCAGACTACCATTGTATTACAAGGAAGGATGATTACCTCCATGATTGCACGCAATGGGATGAAAATCGAATAACTTARTGATCCATGATAAGATGAACTACGCTACGGTACGCTAGACTAATCTAGGCTACGTTAATCTCAACTAACTTGGCTACTAAGCCAAGTGTAGCTAAAGAAAACTAATGCGAAGAAGAGATAGATTGATGTTGTTGTTGTTGTTGTTGTTGTTTACTTCTATACCGCTGTATCTATTTATAGGCCTTCAAGGGTGTAGATCGTGGGTGGAAGTTACTTCATCTGACGGTTTCTTGCCGCTTCTTTTCATATTTCAAACACTCGTAATTTCCCTCCAAATCCTGCTGTCACATGATCTTCATGGGCCTACTTTTGAGCTATCTCCTAATGGGCCATCCTTACCACAATTTCCTTTTAACGCTAATGTTGCATCGTTAGATTGAAACTATATTAAGAATGTCGTGTATCGCCTGTCTTTCTCCTTCTGCCTTATTRGTTGCTAGTTACCCAGTGCTGGTTAAACTCTCCTAATTAAGTAAAAAAAAGTCAACTATATATTTTTAATCCGTAACAATACCATACATATTAATTTAACAACAGTACCTCACAGCTCACAATACTTCATCTGTRCATCAAATATCATCCACTAATTTTCTATAGGTTATTTCTCTAATTTTCATTTTTCATTTTGTTCTTCTCATTTTGTATGAGTTCGCAAGTATTGTTAGATTATTTTTCTAATTTTTCTTTGATTTTCTATGATTTTACAAGTTTTTTAGAATGATTTTCGAAAATAAATGAATTCAAAACTTCGTATATAAATCCAGATAATTCGGGAATGATCTGGAATATTATAAAAGATTAATATCGTCCACCAAGTTTATCCAAAATTGGATAAAGGTTAATTCGGATAACAGATTAGATTCAAAAGATATAGATGCAAAAATTCCCAAAGTTATCAGAAAAAAATAGATAGAATTAGTCTTTGCTATCTTATCCTTCCCAAAACGCCTATAAATACATGCTCTCGAAGCTTATTCGAACATCAYCAAAAAATCAACTTCAATCAAAGAAAATCACTATACGAAGTACAATTCAAAGCTCTCAAAAATCTCTCTCACACACAAATCAATCACAAAAACACAAATCACTCACCACATCCAAAGTTCTCAAGTTCGTCGCAACTTTCGGAGTCATTTCTTTGCGAATCTAGGTACAAATTCTGAGGCTATTCATTCAAACTTTCTCTTTTCTTTTTATTATTAATTTTGATTAATATAATACTTTTGCTTTTGAATTTCAATCATGTAAATTCGTTAGTTTTCAATCGTTTTTCGTTTTATCGCAATTGTTTTAATTATAATTGTCAATGCTGACAATCTCTTTTGTTGTGATAAGCGACTCAATTGGAATCAAAGTTTTGATACACTAACCTTTGTTTTCTTTTGTGATTGATAGCGAAGCAAGGTAAGTTTGTTTCATAAATTTGATTTTACTATTATTGCATACTAACCTTTATCTCACATGTATTTTGACATTGTTTATGCATGAGACACTTTTTGATTGCTTAAACAAGATCGAAAATTGTCGAATCACATTAAATTCGGATTAATCATGGACAAACGGATTTTAAGCACCTTATTAATTTGATTAGTTTGAAGTGATCACAACAATTAGGCTAGGTAGTGATATTTGCATAATAGAAACTCACTCTTTTAATAGATTTCTAAGGCTAGAGCGCTTCCTAAGGATAAAATTGCTAACTTGTTGTGTATTCAATGGATTTGATCGAATGGAATTACAACGAGACCGAGTAGAGGCCGCTACATGAGGGTCGATTGGGTCAAAGATTCTTTCCGTACCATGTCCCCGAACGCACGAACTGGTTACTTGATCAAACATTGGGGCCGTTAACTTGTTACCAATGTTTCGGGCGTCCGTGATTAACCTGTATAGACACGGTGGCGATTCCCACTCGACAACACTACCCCAACACACTCACGCATTGGATCCGTGGCTCAAGCCCACGAACTCAATCGAAGTAGGATAAGTGACGGGACGGTTTTTAGTGGTCGTTGAATTCACCAAAACCTCCAACCAAACAAAATTTATAAAACCTAAACAACTAMCTACACAAGTATAGCAAGTAAGGGTCGTGCCCAAGAGAGGCTAAGACGATTGCTTGAGTTTTTCCACTTGAGTTTGGAATGAAAAACAAATTTTGAGGTTGAAAATTACTAAAATTAGAAGTAAAGCTAAGGAAATAACGATTTGAAATCAACTATCACAAAGCACTTAGGAATACTAGTTTACACAGCTATATAAAGGATTTGAATGCCAATCAAAGGTTTAATCTCAATCTAACATTTAAGCAATTGTGATCTTAGCTTAGCAAATTAGTTGGAATCATCTCCCAAGTCATCCAACACTACCAAACTTGCTCAAACCAAAGTCCCCTTCAAGTTCTCACTAAAAGCATTAAATCTGGTAAACGGGGATAGCTCACTCTTCTTTTCTTTCACCGTCCCGCTAGGGCCCCAATTAAGAGATGAGGTTGAACAAAGAAGGTCGTATCCCTTAAGGCCTCATCAAGTCTCCCTCAAAACAACCCGCCATTCTAATGAAAGCAAAACGACAATCCTGAACACCTTAATTCTCTCTCGAGGCAATTTCATGTACATGGTCTTTTAAGGTGTAAAAGGATAACAAACATTACTCATAGACAAAGCATGAAATGAAATCTAACAACGAGGATAACCTTAATCAAGGGATAACTAAATGCTCACAACACTCAAATACCAACTTTRCATTTATTCCATTTATTTAGCCAGACAAACCCCCTAATTATTCAAATACTTCCATCACACAAGCCCTAGAAAGAAGACTACGCACACATGATGGGGTTAAAAGCAATAAAACATGAAGAAATCATTAAACTAGAGCTAAACATGATTAACTACTCAAAACARAACAAATAACAAGATTCAAGAGCTAAGTACTACTAACTACTAGCAATGATAACTAACAAAAGTAAGAAAGAACAATAAGTAAAGAGAAGGGTGAAGATAATACCAAAGATTAATTGTATTAAATGCTTGAAATGATTGACAATACCAAATGTTGATTACAAGAACAAAGCAGTAAATGTGTTTCTCTCTCTCTCTAACTAGGTTTTCTAAACTCAAGAATAAGTGGAATTGAACAATAAAATGAGACATAAGTGTAATAAACGAGCAAAAGGGTATATATACATAAGAGAAATAGGCCCAAAAACAAGAGGAAAAATTTGGAGGCCCAATGGAAGAGCGATCGCTCCTTAAGGGAGGGGTGATCGCTCCAAGAAAAGGAGCGGTCGCTCCAACCCAAACCCTAAATCGAGCAAATTTTCTTCTCTGGTCGCTCCAGTTTGGAGCGGTCGCACCAAGGTCGCTCCTCGGGTCATGGAGCAGTCGCCCTAAGTAGCACTTATCATTTATCTCCATGTATCAGTAGCTTGGTACTTTATTCCCGATTGTGTGAACATGAAGGTAATCATCCTTCTTTGTAATGCAATTGTACTCTGACTCTATCGTCACTATTTTAATAGAATGTTTTTGTATCTTTTCAATGTTTCTTGTCCTAAGCTTCATTTATATCTCACACTATGCATAATTTCCAAAGTTTAATACTTTCCTTAGTATTCCTTACGATCCTAGGAGCCAATTACCTTAGCCAGTTACGTTTACGATCCTAGTAGGTCATGGGTAAAAAGACCCAATAAAGGAAGATGTGCCTAAAAGGTGGGATTTTTGTGTGATTAATTGAAGGTGGAACTAATATTTGAAGACCACCAAAAGGTGGGATTCTTAGAATCCATTTTTCCAATTGATTTAGGATGTTCCCATTATAAATCAATTAATTGGGACAAACCCTTCTTATTTTGTAACATATTATCTCGGAAAAGACATTTTTATTTTATATTTGATGGGTTTGTAAAAGATACTTTGCAGTCTTCGAAGGAGAAGCAAAAACACCCTCCCGAGGGTAGAAACCCTAGAGGGAACAAAGCCACGACATCTTAACCTTTATTATATTTTATTACACATTAATAATCCAATATCTTCTTATATTGTTAAATCCATTTTTTATGTTCATACAAGTCTTCTTAATTGTCGATTAGTTTATATGTTGTTCTTCATCGTTTGAGAAAACCCATTTTATCAGCACTTATAGCCATAATTTTGTTAAGTTCTTTGAGATCATGTTCATTATTGAATAATTATTGTAATTATTCAATACTCACTGTAGATACCTACATTTGTCCCTAGCCCAAGACGACCGATGATAAGACACCCCTTGCAACACACAAGCTGAATCAAGAGAGAACTAGGGCCCTAACAGACCCTAAAAAGGCAAGTTTTCACTACATTGGTCACGTTTCTGTACACAAAGCACCCTTAAAAGTAGGTTTTAATTTCAAAATAAATTTAAATTATTTTTAAACATTTTTATAGAATTTTTCGGAATTTTCAGAATTTAATTAATTTTGCGATAAGTAATTAAATTATGAAGCAATTCCAAATTCATGAAATTTTAACAAAACACACTATTTTTACAAGAACTTTATGCATATTTTTACATAGTTTTTGGAGTTGTGGAAAATTATATATGAATTTCCGAAGCAAAAACACGCACCGAGCAAACAGTTCATTTCGGGAGCTTCGCGGGCGTACCCGAGCGTGGGGCCCAACAGAATATCTCCTCAAATCAATCAGTGATTTGTGTTAAAACATCGCAATCAAATAAATCAAAATGATATTATATTTCGATTTTATATTATACGCAATCTTCAAAAAAGGGCAAAATGATCAAATCGGCAATAAAATCAGTTGCAATTCATATAAATCACACATATATTTTATCTCGATTTTATTTCATTACGATCTCATTATTCGAGGCAAGGCGAATCAGCCAAATATCCTAAAAATTGCAATAAAACTAGTTGCAATCATATAAAATCACACATATATTTTATATGATTTAATCTCGATTTTATTTCATTACGATCTCATTATTCGAGACAAGGCGAATCAGTCAAATATACCGAAAATCGCAATAAAATCAGTTGCAATCATATAAAATCACACATATATTTTATATGATTTTATTTCAGTATTATTTCATTACAATCTCACTATTCGAGGCAAGGCGAATCATCCAAATATACCGAAAATCGCAATAAAATCAGTTGCAATCATATAAAATCACAAATATATTTATATGATTTTGTCTCGATTTTATTTCAATTTCGACCCTTGCCTATAAATACAAGAACCCCCGCCTTCATTTGGACGGAATTCACACGCTTGATACACCCTCACTCTGCCTGTTTCTCTCCACTTTCTCTCTCTAAAACTCTGATCTCTCAAAATTCATCTAGCATTCAAACACAAATTCTTGCATTCATACACTCATAAACACAATTGAAAGCATTGAAACACAGTCAAAATCATTCTTAAACACATCAAACACATTTCAAAACTCAATCACACATCCATTCATGCACTCATTTGAGATCTTGGCTTGATTTCGAGTTCTTGATTCGATTTGGGGTTCTTGGTTCATTTTGACTTCGATTTGGGTTTGTTCGTGTTCGTACGAGTTCGCAAGGGTCRCTAGCATTGTTCTCAATCATTAGCACCGTGTTGCAAGGTTAGTATGAGGCCAATGTCTCAATTTCCTTACACCCTTTTGCATGCTTGTTAGAAATTTGACTTTCTATGTAGTTGGCATGTAATATTGATTAACAACAATTCGACATGAATTATAATCAACATTAGGCACAACCTTTAATTCTTTTTGAATGCTTGCATGCTTGCAAATCATACAACTATTATGTCTTAAACAAGACCGGCAAATTGCATGTTCTCACGCCTAATAAGACTACTTCTTGGACAAATTGTCTTTTAGGCACCCTTTAATACGGATCTAAACAACACAAGTCGCAACAACAAATTAGTCCTACATGCATCCATTTCTGTTAAGCAACCCACATAGTAATTTGCATGCTTAGGGTTAAAACAGAAATTTGTTTGTTGTTGTCTTTTTTACAATGGACTCGCAATGATCGAGTAGAGGCCGCAAGACGCGGGGGTATGTTGTGCACTAWTTCACCCTTACCCTTGTCCCCTAATCCAGACCTTTGGTGCACTACCAGATATGAAGTCCTTCACCTTGATTTATGCAATTATAGGCAAGGCTTAAAATGGGTTCCGCAATTTCCCAAAAGAAGTGTGGTGGCGACTTCCTCTACTCGTTTCGAGTATAAATACATAACTTCAGGCATACTCACACTATGCAAAAGCAAGAATTCAATTCTACCAAAATCTGAGTCATCAAATAATTGTACCCCCCYAAGTAGAGGCACCGGACCTAGTCCGGCCCGGTGACGCCCCAACGCCCGTATAGTTTTTGGTGACTTCACAGGGGAATTCACTAAAGCTATTATCTTTAGTGATATTTGGACAATACTCGAAATGTCATGAGAATTCAGCGTCTTAAAGACGGCATGTGTTAGGCATCTGCATTTACACGGAACACGAAACTTAGGTCGTTGGCACTGAGTTTTCGTTTTCTAGGCATCACGTCTCATATAAGTGTGTTCTACACTTGAGACAAGACCGGGGGGGCTCGTTTAAGATTGGCGCTGTTGCACTACCGATGTAACAAATTCTTAAGCTCGACGCCCATCCCCACCATGTCGCACGGCTGCGTGCCCTATAAAGCCGTAATGGTTTAGACCTCCTTTGATCATCACAGTGGGCTGGATGTGTTAAGGATTGTTCTGATGAGCCTTGTCATGGGACCCTTTTGGACACCCGGACCGACCTGTTCGATAACGTAGCAACTAACTCTAGGTGGCTAGACTTTTGTTTTTCATTGTTTGCATATAAATCATGTAGATGTTGACAACGTGTTATGTGTTTTTAGCTAACTAAGGACCTAACTTTGCATATTTAACAACAACGAGTCATGTACCGAGTCGTATAACAAGTCTCATATAGCAAGTGGTCATCCTTAGGCGTCGTAATGTCAAAATGGTTGTAACTAGAATCGTTTAGGCTTTACATCTTTTTGCATCGCACAATTGTAAAACGAGCGTCAAAACTCGTATTCGCCTTTTTAAAAAACAGAAAATCAAAAAATAAAAAAAAAAATTGGACAAAAAAAAAAAAACCAAAAAAAGGGGTCAAAAAAATTGAAATTAAATAAAGGCGAAAACGGATTTTTGGCGTTCTTGCATTTTCATTTTTTGAGTCAAGTCTATAGTCAAGGAATGATCACTATTAGGCCATGCATTGAGTCTAGTCAAGGAAGTAGTCATGCATTGTTTTCCAAAAAACGAGTCAACACACTCTCATGCAGGTTAAGTCATCTACATAGCAACTTTCAAAGGTCGGCAAGCACGGTCTACTAGTTCCTATTCTTTGCACAAAAGGGACGTTCAACACCTCAAGTCTAGTCCTCCAATTCCTCACCTCCACAAATGGGTAAAAAAGCGAGCAACACTCGCGACAACACTGATATGCGATCCTCCATTTACACCATGCATACAAGGCTTACTTCACTTCGAGCAGATAATTGCCCGCAGTTCATCTACGTCAACATGGTTCTTAACAAATATGGCTAATGAACTTGATGTCCTCAAATCTAAGGTGCACTCATTAGAAGAAACAAAGAAAGAGCTAGCACAACAAACATTGGTGGCCCTTCCACAATCAAGACTGAAATGGGGGACGACCCATATATTCGAAATAAACGCAAGTACAACTACTTTGGGATGAGCAACAAGCCAGTATTTGAGGTGGGTCTAAGTCTAGATCAACCATTACAAGAGGTCGCAAAGTGGGACAAAAAGCAAGTATTGTGAGTACAATTGTGGCCATGGTCACTCTACCGAAGAGTGCAATTACTTTAAAGGATCGCATACAAGACATCATTGATGATGGCCACCTTCCTATCGTTCCCGAGGGTAAGAAGCCAAACAATTGAGAAAACATCWCCCGCATCACCCGCAGTTCACAACAAGAAGGAGACATTAGCAAAGTCAATAAAGTTCAAGCATAGGTTGAGTTGGAGAGTCCCTCCACCTAGACATTAATTTTCCCTTTTCTTTCCTTTTGTCGAGTCTATGTTAATTAGGAATAAAAGTCTTGTCATCTTATTAGCCTTCCACAATAATAAAAGTTCTTTCTCTTTTTACATTCTTTTCTTAGCCTTTCATATGCTTCGACTTCAATGATGAAATGTTAATCAACACATGACCTCAAAAAAACAAAAAAAAAAATGGAAAAATGAATAAATAAAATTTTGAATAAATTGGACGTGCTCGAGAGGCCTTCTTTTATAGCTCCACAAAAACAATCCTTCTCCCTCCGTGCACCCTATCATAAGTATAAATCAAAGAAAAATCCCTTTCAACCCCCTTTGAGCCTTCTTATACGAACAAAGACAAAAGAAGCCGATTTCTTTCACACCTACATCTTCTTACCCTCCATTGTGCCAAAGAGGCACAAAGCAAAGCAAAACAAAGTTGAAACCAAAGACATGCTGTGGTGTAGACAATACAAAGAAAGAAAGAAAAAAAGAGCCAATAAAAATTTAAAAGGAAAGTTCCAGGACCGAAGAGTGATAAAGTCTAGACCCAACTTAACACATTGCAAAGTTCACAAAAGAAACATCAAAGCAAACGCAAAAGTGAACATACATTGCAGCAAGTTCACCAAAAGACWCACACCCCACACCCAAACTACATTACAACCTAAAAAAACCCTCTCCAAATGAGCATTGTCCTAGCCTAGCTAGGCCGATTCCCCACAAGGTTTCGTCCTAGGAAAAATGAGGCATCACTAGCACACACGACCTCATGAACTACGATCGGTCTGATTCCACTTGGATACGTAGGTAGTCTCTTCCCGAGGTTCGACCAAATTAATAAAAACAAAGAGGTCATTTTCATCATTGTGTTGGTTGGATGTTTTCTAGAAGTTTGAAGCACAACTTCTCTTTAGTCTAGAACTTGACATAGGCTCGAGTTTGGACCAGCATCTCTTAGCCAGCTACATCCACCCCATCATCATGTCACCCATAGTCACAAAATTGAGTCTTTTTGTTTTGTAAATCCCTAGCCTTTCTTTCTACAACCCTTTAGGACTCTCTTACTCATCCTAATGCAATCATGTGGTCAGGCTCTTGCTCATGTAGTCCAAATTGCACATAAACCAGCTCCAGKAAGCTCGGGGGGCTTTGCCTCAATAGTGTCATGTCTAAGCATAAGGTCCACTTCTCAAAGTGTATGGGGCTTGCATTAACAAATAAGTCCTCATTACATTGTTCCTTTCCCGAAGGAGCAYAACTCAAGTTCTTGACTTGAGTGGTCACAACCAAATTTAGAAGCWATAAACATGACACATTAATGGCAACTCCAATAAAGTTGGGGGCTTGCAACATCACTATAGTCTTCACACATGCAATTGACTCTACAAGGCAAGGTCACAGTTCGTTGAGAGCTTTACATTAACATAAGGGTTCTCATTCCAACAACACGCTCTCTGCCCAAGGGAGCAACAGACTGAAGTTCCTGACTTAAGTGTACATCTTCGTTACATGACTAGCCTTAAGCAAGTGTGCCCTAAAAGTATTGCAATGATTTTTGCAACACCACTCGGAGTCATTAGGGGCTTACACAAAAGAAGCAAGCTCCTTACATTTGAAGTACATTCAACTTTAGCAAATCAAGTACCTTGTGTCCTATGCCGAGATATTATTCATCACCATGCTCAACCAACGCCATGCTCTTCAACAAGCAACAAACTCAAGTTCATGACTTGAGTCAGCACCGTGTCTCGGCATATCAGAATCAGAGGGCTCATAGCATAAATGGAAGACCTACATGCAGCCCATGCATGATCACTCATGAAGCACTACACATGGAAGGGTCAATGAAGATTCAGCAACACACTAAGTCCAAGTCCTTGCCGACCTTACAATAATATATCTCAATCTTCTTTTTGTTCTAATTGCTACACTTATGATCATGATGTATCCCTTTGTCCTCACAATGGTTCGTATATGCATGCTTATAACTCTTCTCCTCAATTTGCATTGATATGGATAACTTACATCCTGAACCATCTAACGATATAGCAGAACTTATGACTTTAATGAAAGATTTTCAGGAAAGTCAGAAAAGTTTTCAGTTGCAATTAAGTGAGGTTTTTGAGAGTCATTGTTGTCTTCAACAACGATTAAATTCTCTCCAGCTATCTTATGAGCAAAATATGTTTGATGATGATGATTATAATGAGGATGGTTCGCGAGTAAGGGTTCTAATATTATTGGCTTTAATGAGAATGATCAAAGTGAGAAAATGYAGGAATCTATGAATATTCATGAGAATGTTAATCCATTAGTTGAAAAATCATTAGTTGAGGAATCAACTAATAATTCAAAACTTTTGGCTACACATTCTTTTGGCTACCATGTGGAACCCATCATACCACTTGCAATACACTCATGTGTATTAAACAATGCAATTTTATTTGTTTCTCTCTCCAATCGAAATCTAGTTTTTAACCCCATTTCTCATATTATATTTGTTTGCATATTTTACACCCAAATAATGTATGGTAGGAACTTCAAGGAACGGCGAGAGTATATAATTAAGGATTGCACCAAAGTGTTTGGTGATGTAGATGTGGCGTCTATAGTTAACTACAACTGATTGGTGTRCTTTTAGTTTTAGGGATTTTTCCCCATATACCCCTGAGTTTAAGCCTAATAACCCATATACCCCGTGTTTTTAGAAACAACTCATATATCCCTCACATTAGAGAAAATAGTCCAAATACCCTTAATGAGGCAAAAAATCGTTAAATAGTTAACACTGTTAGGATTTTTTCCAATTAACCTCTAATTCAACCTAATTAACCCATAATCTCATCTCTCTCCTCCATTCTTCGACCTTCATCCTTCTTTCTCCTCCTCCTTCCTACCTCCATTACCACCACCATTATGATAAACAACCGAGCGCCATGTCTTTGATACAGATTTGCAGATGTGAAGAGACTTAATAGGCAATTTCCACATTATCTCTCTCCAAACTTTCAGTTGGCAGTTCCGGCAATCTACTGCTAACAAAGGCTAGAGTTCTCTATGATGACCAACCATTTTTCGCTTTTCAATTTCGTGTTATCATCGACGCGAATTGATTGTTTATCGGCAAATCATTATAAATTCGAACAAATAAACTAAACAATTGGAACAATTGTTACCACTAGATTGATTGAATAGTTTCAAGCCAGAAATCCTAATTCAAATTAACCTAAATACGAAAGAATAAATAATGTGATTATAGAAGAAAAGACCAATACATAAATAATTTATCTACTTCTCGTATTTATCTACTTTTCAAACACATATTTATTAGTTTTTCTCATCTATCATATCTATCTATCTACTGCTATCTATCTATCTATCTATCTATCTATCTATCTACTCTATCTATCTATCTATCTATCTATCTATCTATTCTATCTATCTATTCTATCTATCTATCTATCTTCTTATCTATTTTTCTTCTATTGTCTATCTATCTATCTTATCTATCTCGATCTATTATCTATCTATCTATCTATCTATCTATCTATCTATCTATTCTATCTATCTATCTATCTATCTATCTATCTATCTATCTATCTATTATCTATCTATCTATCTATCTATCTATCTATCTATCTATCTATCTATCTATCTATTATCTATCTATCTATCTATCTATCTATCTACTATCTATCTATCTATCTATCTATCTATCTATCTATCTATCTATCTATCTATCTATCTATCTATCTATCTATCTATCTATCTATCTATCTATCTATTATCTATCTATCTATCTATTCTATCTTATCTATCATCTATCTATCTATCTATCTATCTATCTATCTATCTATTATCTATCTATCTATCTATCTATCTATCTATCTATCTATCTATCTATCTATCTATCTATCTATTATACTATCTATCTATCTATCATACTATCTATCTATCTATCTATCTCTATCATCTATCTATCTATCTATCTATCTATCTACCTACTATCTATCTATATCTATCTATCTATCTATCTATCTATCTATCTATCTATCTATCTATCTATCTATCTATCTATCTATCTATCTATCTATCTATCTATCTATCTATGTTCTTTTCATTTATTATTTGGGGGAAAAAATAAGAATAATGTATTATAATGTGGAGTGTGGTAAAAAAAGTTGGCGAAAGTGTGTGTAAGAGGGAAAAGTATTGAAAAYTGGGGTAAGTAAGGAAATGTGTGGTTAAAAAATAGGAGAAAGAGTATCCTTAAATCAAATAAATACAATCCGAAGAACTTTAAAAATTGTCAAAATGAAAAAATTGCACTGTACATTAAAGATCAGAGGGAGAAAACATTATTAATAAATCATATGACCCAACTCAACTTAACTGATGATTGAATTTATAAAAAAACTAACGAATATAAATTAATAAATGTGCTTTGAAAATTTAAATTGATCTTAACTATTGCTACTAACTCTTCTTAAATTGTTTTGGGAACAAAAATTTATACATTTATCATTCTTCAATTGTTGTGTATAAATTACATTTTTTTTATTGATAAACAAAAAAAATTATACAAAACTATTTTGTGTTGTTGTGTATAAATTATTAACAAACATAAGATAAATTACATCATTTTTCATATTATTCGATTGAGTTTTTAGGTATTAACCAATTGGTTGCAAAACAAAATATTATCTATCTGTCATAGAATTTTAAAAAATTGGTTATAAACAAGTTTACAAATAAATTTAATAAAACTGTGCATTGCACGGGAATTAATCTAGTTACACTATATATAAAAAAATGCAATAACTCTCTATTGAAGTAAGAATATTATTAAATCAAGAATTTCTATTAATTAAAGATTCATTTTTTTATTCTCGCCTCGATTCAAAACAAGTCAAACAAAAGAAAACAGGGAGTAATTATATATGATAGAAATACTAATCATGATCAAGTTTTATTATAAATTAAGAAGTTAATTATTTAAAGCTGAGTTTACTTATAGTAAGGATTAATAAGTTTTATTATTGTAAAGGACTAAAATATAAATAATAGGAATATAAAGTTGCAAATAGATGAAGCCAGAAGGGTACGGTTATTTCTACGATTATTTTAGATGTGAGAGACCATCCTTATCCCATATATAGTGAGATGAATATACATTCTTCCTTTAGAAAAGGATACTTTTGATTTCCATGCAATTGGTTGTAGCCCTTGTAGGATCTAATAATTGGTGTAGCAGCTCCATTGATATCAAAGTGTAACTATTAGAAAATCACTAACACACTGACATGCCCACTAAGACATTAAAATATAATAATTAAACTGCAATAAAACTAAAAGAAAACTAATTACTTCCTCCATATCTTTTTAATCGCAACAAACCCAACTTCACGGACTCCTAGACACAATTTGCAAATTGAGATTAAAGACTTTTAAGCCATGTCATTAAAAGATACTGATGAGAGAGAAAGTGTGGGAGAAATTAAACAAACACCACCAACAGCCCTACCCACAAACAACCACCATCGAGTCCAACCACAACCACCGTGCCCAACCACAAACCCAGCACCACTCATTGCATCAGAATCACTCCCACCACCATCAACTACGAAACACCCCCACCACCATGAACCTCCCACGAGCAACCAATCGACGAACCACCAACGAATGTCCAATCAACGAACCACCCACGAACGCCCACAAACCACCCATGCACACGAACTATCGTTGATCCCAATCACACAAAATCAAATCGAACACGCACAATCCGGGTTCGACTGCTTCTTCAAATTCAGATCTAATGTTCGAAACTGATATTCGTATGCTTGATGCAATTCGAATCGAATTTGATGTTCGAATACTTCTTGCAATTCACAAAMCTGGGTTGTTGGCGATTTGGATCCAATGTCGACTTTTTCTGGCGTCGAACCCAGATTGCGAAGGCTGTTGGGGTAGTCGTAGTTGGGTGGGTTGTTGTTGGGTGGTCTCGGTGGTTCCTAGGGTTGTTGGGGTCAGTCGCGGTGGTTCTTGGGGTTGTTAGGGGTCAGYCGCGATGGTTCTTGGTGGTAATCTGGGTGTGGTAGGGTGGTGGTGGTGAGGGAGATGGGTGGTTGATGATGGATATGATTTGGGTTTAGTTTTTTTTAATTAAGTTAGATTATAAGATGATAAGTTTATTTAGGATAGTTTAATTATGTTTTATTTAGTTTTAATAAGGGTATAATAGACAATTCATAGGTCAAAAAGTTACCCAAAATGGAAAGAAAAAAATTTGTTGCAATTAATGTGATATTTCCAAATAAGGAAATTGTTGCGATTAAAACGATACAGAGGAAGTATAAAGTATAACAAGTGTACCAAAAAATTCAAGTGAGGAAAGGAAATCAAGTATGAATTTTGCAAGTCTATGTAAATATTATGTAAGTCTATGTCGATTTATCTAAGTTTATGTAAATATTATGTAAGTCTATATCAATCATATGTAAGTCACATGTGTTAGTGACCATTCTTATCCCAAGTGTTGTTAGTGATAATTCCTCGTAACTATTACATCCCCATTGTAAAATCATGGAATCTCACGCGCACCCTAAATGGTAAAAAATTCCCATGGAAGTTGGGGTATGAAACTATGATGATAATGTTGGTCAATATTAGTTTAGAATTTTAAAATGGAAAAATTGATTTTAATAATCCGTACTTTTGGTTGTTCGTTCGTAATAATCTCTATTCAAATTATTCTCATAACAGTCCCAACTTGTAGTTCCATCTTCTCATAATGATTCCATGTTAGAAGTAACAAGCAAAAATAAGTAAAAATTGATGGTTAACACCATCACCAAACACGATCAACTATCACCGCAATCACAATAATATACGTCACTAATCAATTATTACTTATTTTTACAAATTATTTCTAACATAAGAACATTACGAAAAAAGAGGGCTACAAGTTGAGATTATTATGAGAATATTTTAAATAGAGATTATTARAATTAGACGACTAAAAGTAGAGATTATTAGAATTACCTTTTGAATTTAAAATTAAATACGGAGTACTCGTAAAAATATATGAATATTACTCCCATCTCATAAATAAAAACAAAAATAAAAATCAAAACCTTACCAAAATCCAAACCGCAAAAGCCCCTCTTTAGTTCCCAAGCCTCCGTCCCAAACCCTTATCACTTCGCCCCCACTTTCTCTCTCCTCAAACCCTTTATTCTCCATTTCTTCCTCTGTAACTCTTCTTCTAGAGAGAGAGAGAGAAGCAGAAGAAGTTCCAAAAAGGGGTATCAACTCAACAAGCAGATTCCAAATTTCATCCTTTAAAAAAAAGCAAAAAAAATAAATAAAAATGGATTCAGATCAAGGAAAGCTGTTTGTTGGAGGAATATCATGGGAAACAAGTGAGGAAAAGCTGAAAGAATATTTCGGGCAATATGGTGATGTTTATCAGGCTAATATTATGCGTGATAAAGCCACTGGTAGGCCTCGTGGTTTTGGGTTCGTTCTCTTCTCAGATCCTTCTGTTCTCGATCGTGTTCTTCAGGATAAACATACCATTGATGGTAGACCGGTATTTTTTCCTCTTCTTTTCTTCTTTATTTGTTTAATGCGTTGTTGTAATTTTTCAATTGATGACATGGGGTGTCAATGATTTTTGAAATAGGTTATTGGTAATTTTTCAAGTAATGAAATAGGTTTTTGTTGGATTCGTGTTTTGAAGTTGCTAGATTTTGGGTGCTATTTGTGTTAATTCAGACTTACGAGGAAGATTTTTGTATGTGTCGCAGTTTTGACTAGGCTATGGTACTTGAACTCTTCATTTTACCATGTACCCGTGTTAGATCCTCGGCACTCCTCGGACTTGCCTTAAGTACTTAGGCGCTTTATTTTGGACCAAAATTATGGATATTTTTCACAATATGGACAACTAGGGCAATTGATGTGTATTAGAATATGTATTTTAGTTTTTTTGTGTGTTGTGTTTTGATGTGTGCTTAGATATATACTGTTGTGATTAAGTAGTATGCTTGAGATTATCGTGTAATGGATGTGCGATATAGTTGTTTGTGTGTATTATTGTAGCATATAGTTCTATTTGATGGAAATGAGGTTGGGTTTGTTGCTAGTTGGTTTTTTTTATAAGTTTTTGTGGGAAATTCGTTTATCATCCAGGTTGAGGCGAAGCGAGCAATGTCGAGGGAAGAGCAACAGAACTCAGGAAGAGGAGGAAACAGCAACGGAGGTAGAAGCTTAGGAGGAGGTGGAGGAGGGGGAAACTTCAGAACTAAGAAGATTTTTGTTGGGGGGTTGCCACCTACTCTAACTGATGAAGGCTTTCGACAGTATTTCGAAAATTACGGCCATGTAACTGATGTAGTTATAATGTATGATCAGAATACAGAGAGACCCCGAGGGTTTGGGTTCATTTCTTTTGATAGTGAGGATGCAGTTGATAGAGTTTTGCAGAATACTTTCCATGACTTAAATGGTAAGCAAGTTGAAGTGAAGCGTGCTTTGCCTAAGGATGCCAACCCTGGTATGGGTAACCGTGGTGGCGGTGGCGGTTATAACTCTGGTGGTGGCCAGAATGCTTATGATAGCAGAATGGATTCTAATAGATATATGCAGGCTCAGACTGCTGCTGGTGCATTTCCTTATGGTTCTACTGGGTATGGTGCAGCTGGTTATGGATATGGGCCTCCCAATAGTGGTATGGGCTATGGTGGGTATGCAGGATACGGAGGTGCAAATCCTGGATTTGGTGGCCCTGCTAGTGCTGCTTATGGGAACCCCAATGTTTCTAATGCCGCTAGGAGCTCATGGAATGCACAAGCAGCCTCTGGTTATGGTGCAGCTGGCTATGGAAATGCTGCTGCTTGGGGTGCTGCTGGTGCGGGAACTGGTGGACCAACAGGACAATCTCCAAGTGGAGCCTCTGGATATGGAAGTCAAGGTTATGGATATGGTAACTATGGTGGGGCTGAGGGATATGGCGCTATAGGAAATCGTGCTGGCAGTACCCCTGGGAGCAATGCCTCTGGTGCTGGTGGAGAGATGCCTGGAGGCTACGGTGACGCCAATGGTCATGGTGGATACGGTGCTGGTGGTTATGGAGCTCAGGGTGCCCAGATGGGCTACAATATGAGTGGTTATGGTGGGGCTCGACAAACACAGTAGTAATACTGCTTCAAGCTGAGTCATCAGGGACCACATATGTTTGCCCCTCTAAGTTCAAGGGGATATCCTACATCAATCRCTTGCAGAGCGCTGGACTTGTTGGCATGCTTTATCCCTAGTATTTTGCACTAGTTATTTTGCTAGATTTGATAATAATTAGTTTTTCAGAGTACTAGTTGCTGCTTTTTAATTAATCTTTTTGAGTGTAGTTTTATATCTGCATTCTGGTGTGTTGCTTGATGTTTATTTGCTAGTACTGTTGCTTTACTGCCATAGTGTTTTAGCTGTATGAGCTTATATTAAATCTGTTTACTTGGTTGATATTCTTCTTTCAACGAAACTGAGTTGCTTTCACCAGTGGGAGCTTGAGAAAACAGGTAAGTAGGATCTATTTGTCTGCATGCATGCTAAACAAGCATTAAMTTTTTTGTAGTGACATTGTATTTGACTTGTGAAGTAGGAATCACAGAGATTTAGTCAAGCCTCTCGTACTGGTAGAGATTGGAGCTGTAGGCAAGTTGGGTTGATCAGTTCGTAATGGATAGAGATAGCGTAGTGGTAGTTGAAGCTTTAACGCTGGCATAATCATTTTCTCCCTGTATTTGCCCTTGTGTTGTACAGGAGAGGTGATCGAGTTCTGAAGGGATGGAGCTTTTCCTCAGCTAATGCAAGTTTATAGCTGGAATTGTTAATACACAATTGGTTTCTTGGTGAGTATATTCTGATGGCGTAATGCATTACCTGGGACTGATCAACCCAAGCACGGCCTCCTGTTCTTCCGATCTTGTATCAAGTTGTTGTTGGCTGATGGAAATTTCTAAGTTGATCTCTAGTTGGTATGTTGTGAAATTAAGGATCTTATATTCCTTAGTTATATTTGGAGGAATATGTCTATCCCWATCCGGAAATTGTGCCTATTGAAGTTGAAGCTTGTTTTGTCATTGGTATAGGAAGAAGAAATGTCTTATATGGTTTGCAATGTATGCCTGCTTGTGTAGTTGAAGTAGGCTATAACTTTTCTCAGTTGAAGCAGTAAAGTATTAGTTACATTACTTCCATAAGAGTTTGGACTTTTGTTTTTGGTTTCCTGCAGCCCTGTAGGTCATTAGCCATGAAATCCAGATGTCTATCATAGTGTTTTGTATCATGAAACATCGAGATTACACTTTTTTTCAAACCTGTGTTATTGACAGTTCAGTGATAGACTTAGTTACGTTTATGCCCCATTATTTGGTTTATAGGTACCTTCACTCTTTAAGTTGTTGCCAGTGAAAAGCTAACTAAGGTCAATCTTGTTTGAGTCCTAGTATTTGAACTTGTAATGTTGGTCTGAGTAGATGAGCTTGTGCCCTTTGTGAGTAGATATGGACACAGGCCTTGTGTGGCAAATAGTCGCGTGGGTTATTTATTTGTAGGTGTTGTTTTACTCTGATTGTTTTTTGTTTTACTCCTAGGAGATGCATTTGAGATTTTGGATTGAGCATTTGAGCATCATACATACTTTCAGGGTCTCTAATGTTACACTAGTCATATACATATATAGAAGTGGACCTACTGACTTGATTAGTTGAAATGTTTCAATGTATGACATAGGCTTTTGTTCATTAGGACTCAGCTTTTAGGTTTTAGTTAATTTAGTAATCATTCATTGTTAACCTGATAGGTTGTATGTATCATTACTCTCATTTGTTCGAAACAAGTTTCCGACGTGTAAAAATCATCAGGGGTAGAGTGGTAAACATATTTCTCGAAGTTTCAAAATATTATATTGCCAGATTTGGGTCATAATCTGAGCTCGAGCGTGCAGATTAGCGGTTTTCAATGGATATTTACCTCTTTGAGGTCATACCACTGCAWAAATGAAAAATAATTATATAATGAATAAGGAGCTGGGAGAGCTCTAACTAATCAAATAGAAAATACTAATATAATAGAAAAGAACTCTCTTTTCTGTATACCTTCCCCGGTTCCCTTGCTACTGCGGGCTGGCTCTATGCAATCGATCGGATGGTATGGATATCCTTTCAACACAACATAGGTTATCATATTTGTATTGTAATAGAAGAGCAAAATTTAAGTGACATAGTTTGCAGTTTGTTTTGTTCATGTTGTTGGCGATAGAGATATTGCTATTTATTTCAAATCTTTGTAATTCTAGATGACGGGATTGTGAGCGTGATTGTGAATGCACTGCGTTTTAAGATAGTAGCGAAGATTTTGAGATTGATTCTCATTCAGCTTTTGTGGCTCTCTAAGTAGTAGGCCATTAGCAAGGTTTTCAGAGTCTGTTAGTGGTGATGCATGGATWCTTATCCACGTGATGTAACATGGTTATGGGACATGCGATGTGTTGAGCTAGGTTTGCATCTTCTGCTCTGAGCATCTCGACCTGTGCTTCGTTTCATGAAATGTGTCACCTTTGTTGTTTCGCCTCCAAACTGCAACTACTTGTAGGTTGTTGCTGCCTCACTTGACCTTTCTTGTTTCTCTTCCTTGTTTTAATACCTGATTCCCATTGTAGTTGGTGAACTTTGCTGGCGGTGGAGTCTTCATTGGTCTGCCTTATCTGATTGATTAGTTGTTTTCTGTTATGTGATCATTCTGTTTTGTTGTGTTTGAATGATACATGCTTGTATCATAGAATGAACTACAATTTTCAAGTATTAAGCGAAGATCATAGACACCTTGAATTCTAGTCTCTGCTTGGCTGCTTGGCTGGGTGTTAGTCATGCAAGAGCTTCAACTGTGTTATTGTTATATGTTCTTAAAAGTCCCATTCGAATGCTTGCAATGACATTTACATGAATGATCAATTGTATAAGCTGTGACAATGTTTTAGTAATCACTTTCATTTAATTTTAACATGCATGTATATATTTGTTCATCATCGTGAAATCGCTCAAAATTGACTGACTCTTCATGAATCTTATTATAAGGCATGACTTGTAAAATGAGAAACCTAAGATTGTTGTCAACAAATGTGAATCGAAACTAAATAGCAAGACATGATGTACAGAGAGATTGATGAGCTTAGGTTGTCACTATAAAAGGGTGATAATATTACAACATTACAAAAGTAATGTGCATTGTACTCCTTTCGTAACGTAATTTTCGTAAGAGGATGGAAAAACAAGTATGGTAATTACTGTTCAATTGGGATGTTAGTGTAGTTTAGGAGGCAGAAAAACTAGAGGTCCCAATAATAAGAGGATAGAATTTTAGGAAAAAGAAAAATGTAATTGCCCTAGTGTGTGGTTTAATTCATTGTTATGAATTTTATAAGTAGTAGTATGATATTTATCATTAAAATTTTACAAAAATTGGAAAGAAAAATAATTTTTGCAAGAAGTTCGTTACACCTAAATGTAAGAATTGTTCGAATAATTCCGGAGGGTATATATAGTTACAAAGATGATCAATTTTGTGAATAATAAGTACTTTTTTAAAAGTAAGGTAAATAGGGTACAAGCGACAAGGATAATTTTTCTCAAGACTATAACCTAGTCGATCAAATGACTAGAGAAAGGAAAATTTAGCATTAATAAAAGGATCAATATATTGGTAGACGGGGGCACAATGGCTAAGAGAGGTAAATAATTGACACAACAATTAGCTGCACGTTAGATATGGCTGGACTTGAAACGATCGAAAGATTGGAGCAGAATAACAACATCATCCATAAGTAGTTGAATTGATCAAGGACTAGAGAAAGAGCCATGCAAAATATTAATAACTGTTAGATTCTCACCTTTCAATAAAAATTTTAACAAAGCTTTATTTAAAGTAAGAAAAGAACATTACGAAGGGCTAACGCCTCAACTACCAAAGAAGAGGTTGCACCTAAAGTAAAGGAATGAGAGGTAAAGATGCAACCTTCATGGTCACGAAAAAGAACGCCACATGTTGTAGTTTCATTTGATACATAACCATCAAAATTAAGCTTCACACTATCAACATGGGGAGGAGGTAAAAAAACTAGAATACGCCACCTGTTTTAGTTGAAATTTCAATGTCTACAATTGAAATTGTGGTAATTATCTCTAATTCTTTCTCTTTTGATCATCTCATGATTAATTGACGTTGGTAGATTGTCTTAGCAATTCATCATATAATTCTTGGATTATGTTTTCGGTTGAAACATTTTTTTTCACCTTTCATCTTGCAGGTGCTTGTACTATAAAGAAGATTATCGATTGTTGACACTTGAAAGTTCATCAAGAAAATGAAGTAAATTATAAATTATACTTTGAAATCAATGGAATCACTATACATACTTTCAATTTTTTTGGTGATTTCTTTGGTTTAATTGTTATGTGGTACTATCAAATAATGCAATTGAACATTACCTTTGGAACAAAATTTTATTGTTCAATTTGTATTTATTTTTTAAACATGTACATTTTAGAATCATTGTTTTTCTGATAAATTTTAGGAGCATTATCTTTGCTACTCCGTATATGGTTTTTGATTTGCTAAATACTTTTTTATGAAACAAAAAAGAAATGAAAATTTTCATACAATTTAATTTTTAAAAAACAAAAAATTTTAATTGAAAGTACATGTCAAATGTCACAACAATTCACACCTAGCACCATTTTGAACCACATCGCACTGCCAGTTGGCATCTCACAATATCAATTCACGCACCACAAAATTCGCATCTCGCACTTATTCACACCACCTATTTGAACCCCACACCAATTCARACAACACTAATTTAAAGAGAAATAGATTTGGGGGGTTTAATTTAAAGAGAAATCGATCTAGGGGTTTAATTCGACTGATTYGGCGAGGGTTTGGTGGTTGCAGGGTGTTTTGAGTGGAGTTAGCGAGGTTCTCGAGTAGAGTGGTCGTGATTGGTGGTGCTGGAGTTCGTTGTCTGGGCGTCGTGGTGGTGGGCGTTGTGATTTGTAGTGGGTAGGTGCATGAATGAGGAGGGGGAGGGGTTGGGTGGGCGGTTGAGAGAGTTTTGGGGTTTTATTATTTTAAATTTTTTTAAGTTAACTAGTGTTAAGGATTGAATTAGGGAATGAGTATCACTTGTAAATGTTTGGCAATTTAAGGGTATACCTTGGAAGTTCTGAAAAGCATAGGTAGCCTTTGGAAAATGCCAAACCATAAGGGTATATCTTAAAAAAASCCAAWAGAAATTAAAAATCACTACGAAAATATATTGTGCAAATTAAACATCTCAAAAAATTGTGGGATAAAGGGGAAAATTTGGGGTGATTTAGTTGTCTTCTTTTCTACAATGATATTGATCAAGTTTCATTTTTGTTAATTTTGCAATGTACTTTCCTGTCGTTTTGTTCTTTAATTTTTTTTGTTTAAATCTTTTCCTTGAAATTATTTATGAATCTAGATCATCTTTTCTTTAACAATGTTTGCTTGCCATCTTGCGAAAGAGCAGCCTATTGCACACTGTTTTATACAATTGTTTTTACTCTCTATAATTGTTTTTATACAATTGTTTTTAACAATTGCAGAAGAGCATCCTTTCTTCAACAGTTGTTTTTACTTTATATATTCCCCACTTTTTTTTTATATCAGTTAAGCTATTAGTGTTATTTTCTAAAGATGTATCATTTGTTGATGACATTTGACTTTGGTTGCGGATGTGCTGGAGTTTGGTATCAACAATGACAACAATGTATAGTAATGCTGCATGTAATAAGCACCACATACAATGCATTATTGAACTTATGATTATTAAGAAAATAAAACATCAACCGAGCAATGCAGGGCCAAAAACTAGTTGCTTATAAATAAKGGTTAGTGTACATCTTAATTTGTCATTATAGTCTTAAAAACAGTACTAAAATCMCTCTCACATCGTTGAACACATTGAATTCATTATATTACATCCAATTTGCAATGAAGTAAATGGAGAGAGATTTTGCTTCAACTTTGAATGATTGGTTTCATGACTTGGATGCCCATGAAAGAGATGAACTTGCTAGGTTTAATTGTGGCTTTCTCTTGACTTTAAAGTGTGTTCATGTCAATGTCAACCTACTTCACGCCGCTAYAAGCCTGTGGGAACCATTGATGCACTGTTTTTGTCTTCGGGACAAAGAAATCACTCCTTTGCCTGAGGAGTTAACGCTATTATTGCTTGGCCTATTGTAAGTCTCCCATATATCCCTAGTTTCTCTGTTTACTTTCTAAATGACTATGAATGATACTTGGGATTTAGTCCAACTGCTTCACGACGCATAGTGCATGATCGTGAAATTGATTTTCTTGCCTTATTATTATTGCCTTATTACTATGCTAATGATGATTCTTGCCGAAAAGTCCATCGTAGGTGTGCCATTATGCTTTGTTTATTTGTGCGCTTCTTATTTGTACATAATAACCCCAATATCGTTCATGCTAGTCTTATTACTATTGTTGAGTAATGTGAGGCCGATCTTACTTCTATGACGTTGTGCGTGGGGGAGTTGTTCATGACACTTAATCGTCTAAAGAAGAACTCGCATGCGCCTTTGCCTCGGTACCCGATTTTGCTGCAGGTACAATATTTTTGCTATAATCGTTTCAAAATCARGAGTTTATACAAAGACAATTATATGCTTATGTGTGTGATAATTAAATATTGTACATGCTCTTGCTTTTGACAGATATGGTTGATGGAGCGCGGGTCCATGTCAATAAATCTCAGCATGAATGTTTTCTTATCCTTATAGACTGTGGTATTCTCGTACATTAGACAGTCCCTTGGTGGGGTATTCGAAGTATGGTGCATACTCACATGTCTTCATATGTGCGTGTGGCGAGCTAGACACGTTGACCTTTTACTTTCCCTCAAGAGTGATGATCCAACACGGGAGAGCTCACTATATAGTCCTGCAATTGACACAGTGAGGCATGATGACAAGCCCATGCTTTTGGGCAATGTTATTAAATGGGAGAAGTATTGGCAATCTCGTTCTACACTCGAGGTGACCCACTTGTTTGAGGTGACCATAAGATCTCTGCTCATTATCGTGTCTGGATGACTGCTCCCAATGTAATGAGCTATACTGAGGCAAGACGTTTTGAATAGGAAGACCGTGACCTAGGTAAGAGACTGGGTTGCGAATCTATTAAGACCCCTAATGCTAAGTCTAGAGCTGTTTTAGTCAAGGAAAGACTTGGTCCTAATAGAGTGCTTGTTTGGAGTAGACTTGAGAGACTTCCTCCATTAAGGATTGACCAAGATGCTGCTGAAAGAAGACATGAACCTAAGGAGGTGACTAGAGGGAATGATAAAGGAAAGGGGAAGGCAAAAGTTAAAGTTATGCCCAAGAAACACAAATGGGTGAGGAAGCCTCGAAGTAAGTATTTAGGTGCAAAGAAAGAAGATGCCAAGGAGCAAGAAGAGGAGGAGAAGGAAAAACATAAATGATTGCTTTATTCCACAACTATTGTTTAATTAATGTTTATTTATTTGAGTTAATAAAGTGATTGGCCTGCGAACCGCCTTTACATGTAATAAGTGGACTTCATTTATGGACTTAAAATAATTTTGACTTTTGTTGTTGTTGCTCAATTTTTTGCTTACAACTAGTAATAAATTACAAACTCGCATTTTTTATGTACATTATATTTTGAGCATCTCCACGAAACATCGTCCAAATGCCGCATTATCTTGTCCTCTTGAAATCCAAACAAATTGTGCACTTGTTATTATGGTCGAACCCCAAAGTAAGGTTGCCTACGTATCCAGTGCGGAATCAGGTCATTCGTAGTTCTGATAATCTGATGTATGTTGCTTTTTCATTGCTCAAACACGGTACGCATGTATGCCTTATACGTAATACTTCTTGAGTTGGTCTAGGTTGTTAAGACTGTAACATTCATCACCATTCATGTCCATTAACCGCARTGCCCCTTTTGGTAAAATATTCTTCCCAATTGGGACAAAATTTACCTCGAGGATGAAGGACTATTTTGCATAGTGACTTGAGAATGAAATCACCCTCTTTGATGTTTTGTGACTTGACTCGCTAGTTTAAGTACCATTCGACCCTCTTTTGGTATGCTTGCACATGATGCAAGGCTGCTAGTCATTTTTCATCGAGCATGGCTAACTACTCGAATCTTGTCCTAACCCATTCTGCTTCTAGGAGCTTGCTTTCTAGGATAATGCATAGTGATGAGATCTCTAGCTCAACTCAACTGGTTGAACTGCTTCAGTTCCATAGACCAACGAGAATGGAGCAGCACACGTTGTTGTACGAAWAGAGATTTTGTACCCCGCTAGGCAAAGTGCAACATTTGCGGCCAATTTTGTAATTCTCTGCCATCTTATAGATTATTGTTTTGAGATTTTTTTAGCCGCTTCAACTACTCGATTAACTTGTGGGTGATATGGCGATGACTTATGGTGCGGGATTCGATATTTGGCAATCAGATCCGCACACTCAGCTTGAAAGTGGGTAACATTGTCACTAATGATCTCATGTGTGACCCCATAGCGATAAATGATGTTATTTTCTATACATTTTGTAATATGCTTCGCCTAGAGTTTCGCATAGGATGCTACTTCAACCCACCTTTTGATGTAATTAATGATCACTAGTATAAATTCATGGCCTCCTTGCCCAAATGTCGTAATCTATCTAATCATTGAATTTTGCAAGTGCTCTGTTTTGTTACGAGTAATTGGGGTCTCGAAACACTAGGAGTTAAGCTAAGTACCCTAATCTATCGCTGGTCTAGGAGGAGGTAGGATGTTTAGATTGGCCTTGAGGTTTTTCTTTTTAGGCTCTTTTTCCTAGTTTTWGCGTGTTTTGTTAGCTCTCCCGTCCGCACCGCCACACGCGCTTCCGTCCTCTCCCTGCATGCGTACGCAACACACGCCGTCCGTCCTCTCCCCGCGCTCCAAGGTCGTTTACTAGCGTTGACTGGCGTTGACCGACCTTTGACTTTGACTTGTGGAGCAAGCTTGAGGTAATTTTGGCATATGTGGAATTAGTAATGGCATACTTGTAATTAGTGTGATATTAATAGGATTGTGAGGAGAGATAAAGACAAGCAATTAGAGCACCAACATCGGTAATGCTCTCCACACTACAAAAAAATTACATATAGAGGCAACTCCTTGAAGCAACCAAAGACAAGTTGCCTCTAAAAGTCCCTTTTATCATCACTTAAACAAGGTGGCCCCTTAAACACATGTTTCAACGACAAGTGTGTTGGTAGTTGCCTCTAACGATACATTTTTAACATCGCTTGAATGTTGCTTGCATCTAAACACATTTTTTAGCGACATGTCTATTGTGCTTGCTTCTAAAGATACATTGTTTGCATCACTTGAATATTGTTTGCCTTTAAAACATATTTCTTAGTGACAAGTCTATTGTTCTTGCCTCTAAAGATACATTTTAGCATCACTTGAATGTTGGTTGTCACTTAAACAATTTTTAAGCATCACATGAAGTAAGTTGTCTTCAAAGCTTTTTTTAACATCACATAGATTTTTGTTGCATCCAAAAACTTTGTTTTGTGCCACATGAACTGTGGTTGCCTTAAAAGTATTTTTATTTTTTTTACATCACCTACACTTTAAGTATCTCTAAAGAAAATTTTCACTATGCAAATTTACCTAACTATAGCACCTATACTATAGCGCTTTTGCAAATATGCTATAATATGTTATAATTTATAGCGTATCAAAATTAAGCGCTATAAAAATATAAGAAGATAGCGCTTTTAAGCAATGCGCTATAAATAATATCAATAAGACAACGCTATTAAAACAATATCTTATTATGGTTTATATTATAGCTTGTAGTTTAAGTACATATTATAAATTTATTTATAGCGTGTTTTATTCAAAGTGTTATTTTTTAGTTCAATAAAAAATTAAATAAAATTAAAAACACCCCATAGTTACTATTCTTCTCATGGTTATTTCGCATTTTTGCCCTGAACCCGACTGAAACTTCCTCCTCATATCACAATGTATATCCCTAAATAATCTACGAGAAAACAAAACAGACTGATTCTATTATCCTCATTTGCTTAATTCAACTGATATTGACTGATTACAATTTGCTTACTTCAATTATTTGATTCGGTATGTTACTTCAATTCTTTGAATTTTTTTTTCATACTAATTTTCTTGTTCAAAATTGATTATATTTTTTGCGAATTTTGTTTCTAATTCTGTGTTTGAATCGATTTTTTACTCATAAATTCGCTTTGTTCGATTGAAAACTCCCGCTGCTTATCAAGAACTCCGTCAAATCTACTTCCCAAGGTAAGTTACTTGAATTTTTAAACAGTTTAATTAAAAAATCGAATTTCATGCATGTGGTTTTTTAATTCAGTTTCAATTGTGTTTCGATTTTAGGTTAATTTATGTCGTATTTTATGTCGATTTAGGTTTTTGGAAATTGGTTTAGATTGAATTTGTGCGAAATTTTTGTTTCATACACTTTCAATTTGTTGATTGGTGTTTGTGATGTGGTGATATGATGATAAATCTTTTTGTTTATTATGGTTTGAACTTTAGAAAACTTTGATACTGTATTTTTTCCCCTATCAAATGTATGAATTTGTTTTCTACTATTTTAAGTTTCATTTGTGGTTTAATTTAGATCAAATTTGTGACATATTTTAGGTCGAATTGTGATTAATTGTGTGCCATGTTGTAGTTCGAATATGTGACGTATTTTAGGGAGAATTTGTGGCATATTTTAGGTCGAATTTGTATTTAATTATATGTATTTAATTATCCCTCACTCTGCTCTTCATCTATAATTTTGTCTCTCCTCCTAGTCACACATTCTTTGCCTATTACCTCAAACTCACTCTTTAATTTTGTCTCTGAAAAATGATGATGCGTCATAGTATGTGTTAGGAAGTAAATTGTAGGTGGGGACTTCTTTTTTGGGGTGTCTATGTATTTTATATTAGTTGGCATTAAAATACATTAAAATGAGTCCTAAATTTAATTCTTGGAAACATTCTTATGCAGCAAGTACTTAATTTACCCAACTAGTAACTGAGCTCCTGTGTGCTGATGTGCTCTGCTTTTGTGTGCTATTATTTGCTATAATAAACGTTCTCTTATTGAATTTTGTRGGGGAATATGATTATTATTTAAATTGATGCTGTTAGGGACAATGAAAAGTTGAAACGCACTTCTCAATTTAGTACAAGCAATACTAACTAGTACCAAAGATGAGGTAAATATTACTCTCTATCAATGATGAATGTCTACTGGGCTATAAGGGTATAATGTACTGTAAATACAAACAAAATGAGTAAGATTCATCATGTCATAAATGTCTCCCCAACATTAGTATGTATAAGTTCCAACTTTCATATATGAGTACGGAAAAAGGTTGACATGTTAGTCAGGAAACAGGTTATCAATAGATTAAATGAAAAAAGTCAAGTATCAACAAAAAAATTGTAGGGAAAATAATAATTATAATTATAATTATAATAATAATAATAATAATAATAATAATAATAATAATAATAATAATAATAATAATAATAATTTTAAGCCTAATAATAGCATTCAATCAATTTTAATTGCTTGTGGATATAATCATCGCTAATATAGTAATCATGTGGATATATAATAAAATGTTTGATGGCTTGTTCAACTCGTTTAGAAATGAGTTTTAATGTTTGATGATATCGTTTTACAGTTTGACAAGCTCTATTTCATTGTAGGTTCTTAAAAGTATACGGTTCAATTTTTTTTTTTTTTGCTAAGTAAAATAAAATTCCATTAAGCTCAAAACAAAATACAACCTAAGCCTCAATCAAATCAAAGTAGCCCAACTAGGTTGGCCCCCCTCAAGATGATCAAGGTATAAGGTTTAATTTAGTCTCTTTGGTATTGAATTTTTGTAATGGTCTTTTACGTACTACGGTAATTTTGAATTTTGTGATAATATGGTCACTTTAATTTATGCTCTGAATATCTAGGTCTGATTATGGTCTATATTTGGATTTTGTTAGTTAATGAAATAATTTCATTTTTTGTTTAGTGAAGAATTTTGTTGTTCAACAACTTATGGAATAATCCTAATAGCCCCCTATAGTCATTAGCAATAGAAGAATAAATATCATCCACCACCTTTCTAAAATCATAGTATATTTCTCTATTCCAAGCCATCTTATATACATTAGATAAATAGAGAAATTGTTTAGAATGGGACTTAAAAATGGTCTGTAATTCCACTGTTAATGTGACTTATTCTAATTTCTGTAATGGCAGCGTGAAGGTGCTCCAAACTTACTCATTTTTCTAGTCAAGTTGCAAAGCGATATTGGCAACATTGTGTGTACTACTAAGTATGGTTAGTAATGCTATTGATAATGGCATTTAAAAATAATTTCTAAATCAAAATTTCATATATAGCGCAAAATTCTTTCTATGTGCTATGTATTTCCTTGTTGTGAGTCATGTAACATTAGACAAGTAAATCCATAGTCACTGGTCAATAATTGTACTCTTGAGCTTTTTAAAGTGTCGGGAATTTCACATAGAAGTAAAACTTTGGAATATTAATTAATGAAAATTGGAATTGTTAACAATCACATAGCTTAAGGCACTTAAAATTCTGGCTTCTGATTTGGAATTTTTAGAGACATATGTTAATAGTAAAATGATATGATGAGAACATATTATTTATGGGGTTGCAGGTTTGTGTGACCTGTACTGTTTTAGGACTTAGGAAGTCTTGAAGTTGTACTTGTCGTTGTGCTGTGAATGTTGTTGGCGCATTGAGTAGGGTCGATAGGGTCCATGGAGGCCTGTTGCAAAGCCTATCGGGTGGTAAGAGTTGATAGTAAAGCTAAGTAGCCTACTGGTTGTGTGTGTGTGTGTGTGTTTGTGTGAGATGGTGAATAGACTCATCATTTACATTTTCTTTGACCTTGATTTTTCGTACATGATATCAATAAATCAAATAGATATTAGTGAGCATGTGCTCTCCCACTAGAGGTATTAGTGAGCCGCTACAAGCCTTGTAATCTGATAGGAGGATAAGAAGTGTTGCCTAGCTTGTTAGCTGTTTCAGGAAAAGCTCTCATCTGTATCATACATCTCTTTAGTGTATGCTGCAAGTTTATAATTGAGAGCACCATCACAATGCCCCTTTAAATTAGGAAGTGTTTTCCAGTGTTTTTTGCTATTGTTTTTATAGTTTGCACTGTAAATTTTGTCATTATTTTCAGAGTCAACTGATACCATAGTTCATTCTATCTAGGAAGGTTCGTCTTTCTTTTTACTGTATTTTTTATTTCATTTTTTAAAGAATTAGCTGTTGCTTTATTATTTCGATTTTATGTTCAAGAAACGGAGGAAGTACTTCTAAACATGACTATGCAAGCCACAAGGTTGCTACAAACCTTTAGAGTAACATAATACTTGTATTTCCAATATGATTAAGTATTAGTATTATATTTTAGGGTCAAGCAACAATCAATTTTTAATGCACACTGACTTTATGTATGATCAAGTAATTTATTTTTCTTAGTCATACATTACATGTTCAAATATATATTACGAAACTTTGGCTCAGAGGTTCATAATCCAGTGGTTCAGCACCAGTAGGGTTTATTGGTGCTTTGGCTCGTGAATCGCCAAGTGATGAGGTTCTTAGTCCGATAAAGAAGCCGCAACATCGGACTGTGTAGATGGCTGCCATAGGTTTTGTGCCGACACAAAAGACCCAACAATAGCAAGATAGCAAGTCAGGCCTGCCTTGGGATCCGTGCAGCGTAGACGGCAAAAGTAGTAGTAGCAGCCACGAAGCAGCAGAGACAAAAGCACCAAGGGTCCAACAACTTATAACCCTTGATCCTGATCATGATCAACAACAAAAGCTTGACGTCGACCAATGAACATACATGATGATGTTAATGCTGCTTGGACGAAGGTTTTATCAAGGGTAATAGGCGTGGTCGATTCATTGATTGATGTGCGTACTATTGTATTCCGCGTCACTTTATGGAACCTTCAAACTATGTATCTTGGTAATATACAATGCATAATCAAATCATTTTTTATTTATATAGTTGCATTGATTATCAAATGTCCTAAATTTATTTTGTAATATTTGTAGTTACAAAATATATCCTGTTAATTTATAAAGAAAGCAAGTGTGCTTCTTTATAATTTATGTCAAGATCTACAGTTGCCTCTAAATGTTCATGGTTTTAGTAACAATGTGTGCCTTAAAAAGGGGTATTAAAGGCAACTAATAAATAGTGACAGACTTATGGTTGCCTCTAAACACAGGGGGTTTGCTTGAAATATATTTTGTCAGCCTCTAAAAGTAGCATTCGGGGCAACCTACATTTAGTGATAGTCTAATGGTTGCCTCTAAATATAAGTGTCTTTGCCAATAATATACTTTTCTGCCTCTAAAAGGTGGTGTTAGGGCAATCTGTAATTAGCTACAAACTCATCGTTGCCTCTAAATATAAGTGGATTTAGTAGCACCATAATTTGTTCTGCTCTAAAAGGTGGTATTAGAGGCAACCTACAATTAGCGACGGAAGAATTAGAGGCAACTAAAAAATTGCTTCTAAAGACCATTAGAGGCAAAGCAAATATATTTAGAGGGCAATTATGTTTGCCTCCATATGTATACTTTCTTGTAGTGAGAGTTCCTAAATTCCATTGTTGCATCGGAGATTGCCTCCACACGAGCTCAAATTGAAACCTAGTGTTCCTTTAATGCTTCTGCGAAATATTGATCCCAAGAATGGCTTTGTAATGGAACAAGACTTCTATGTCGTTCACTAAAGGATCACTTTATAGATGCAGAGATTTTAAACTGGACACGCTAAAGGTAATAGGGTTTTTAATCCCAAGAATTACATTGAAAACTGCAAGATAATAACTTACCTTTGAGATGGTCCAAAAGCAATTCCCAGTGAAGTTAAGTTTCGGTTTAACTATAAACAAATCCCAAGGGAAAACCATCCCTCATGTTGGGATATAACCTCCTGATCATGTATTTTGCCATGGGCAATTGTATGTTGGACTTTCCGCGTGGAGTATCTGAGAACACGACAAAGATTGCAATTGAAAATGGGAAGATTAAAGGAAAGGAAGGAGAGTTCACAAAAAATATCGTATACAAAGAAGTTTTGTTACCGCCTACTACCTAGAGAGTCTTACTATTGAGTAATACTTATCATTTTGTAAATACTTAGCATTTTATATGCAAGTTATGTAATAAAAAAATAAAACATATAGTTCGTAATTGTGTGTACTATAAACATGCACGTTGATATTTGATTTTTCTCTAAACCGAATTGTTGATTATCATTATTTTCAATTGAACTATTTGCATGTTATTTAAACTAAATTAATTGGAGTTTTTTCAATTGTTAGTATGGAAATTCAATGTAGATCCATTGCTCTATTATTTCCCCGTGGAGTACGAAAATATGATGTTCGGGTTCGATTGGTTCACAATTTTGGCGTTTTCACCTACAAAAATCGAGGAACAAACAACCGTATTTGGAAAATGATTTTCGTGGACAGTGAGGTACGTAAATATTTAACTTACATTTTTATGATGATTTTTATTTAATATTGATGTCACTATAAACTTTATGATACTTTCTTATTGCCTTAACAGGGTAATGGCATACAATGCACTATATTATCCCCAAATATTGATAGGTTCTTGGGAGATTTCAAACAGACTACATTTATGACTCCAATCTGTACAAATTGTGCCAGCTGATCTCCATAACGACATTGTTTGTGATTCCAAACAAATGTTGCTTACAGATAAAACTTACATCATTCGTGAGATGAGGATGACATAGTATTGCCATATTTTTATTATCAGAGAGTAACCTTATCTCAAATTGGACTTTACGTCAATTGCAATGATAGATTGATCGGTAATTTCGCAATGTATTCTTCCAACAATTTAAATGTTTTCTCTTCAAAACCAAAGTTTTAGTTACGATGTATATTTCACAGATGTAGTTGGAATAATCCTAGTGGTATCACAATTCAACCTATTAGAAGCAATTCAGTCAAAAGAGATATCATAATCATGGATAACACGTAAGTGTGACAATTTTTCAATAAGTGACAATGAATATATTAAGTTAATTGATGCAATTAGTTACAATTATTATTGTTTTCAGGTGGATCATTACCAAATTGAGTCTTTGGAATCAGTCTGTTCATGTCTTTGGAGACGAAACTACTCATTATGGTGAGAAATGTCCAATTATTATTGCATGCGGACTTCATGTGAACACATACATTTCATGGTAAACCATAAATTATTTTCCTAAACTTATATTTTTGTATAATTCAGCAATATTAATCATTACAATTAATTATGCGAACARKGCTATATCWTACAACAAGCTACTACARTAGACTGTATGTAAATCCAAGGGGCGAATGTATTGCTTTCCTATCAAAGTGGTATGCAAATTTCAGTAAAATTTATGCACATGTTAATGAATACTAAAAACCATGCATTAACAGTTTTATTATAAGGTTTTTTTTTAAACATGTCAGTTACCAACATGACTTATGCGTAGGTATGACTCAGAGAAACTAGCACAGAAACGTATTGTCGCTTTCCGCTCATCTCCACTGCGTATGGAATCATCGATTGCAGTGTACAATGCAATATGATCTCAAATATCTAGATTATCTACCATAAAAAACGTAAAAAATAGCCTCAGATATTTTCAATATAAAGTTCAATACAACTAACAATTCATAAATTATGATACAACAAAATGATTATTCTTTTTCTTCGTGTGCATATTTCATTTTCCAAAAAGGTTCAGTATTGTCGTTTGGTTGCTAATGTGATGCGCATCGAGACACCGATAGATGAGATCATATAATCTGGATAGGKATTAGATCATTATTATTATCTTTATTTTATTATTATTGTCGAATATTTGTTAGGATATTATTCTAATTAGTTAGGATATTATTTAGTTAGATATAATTAGGATATTCTTAGGATATAATTAGTTGGATATTTTCTGGATAAGATTTATATCTTTCCTAAAATATCTTAGTTAGTTTTTAGATCTTATTTTGTGTTATAAATAGGGTCCGAATATTATTAATGAAGATCAGTTTATTCTTTCGTCAAATATTTYTCTCTTGGTTATTCAAGAAAACCCTTGTGAATTCTGTGAATTATTTTGTGAGTTCGCTTGATTAACTACATTGGTGCTTKGTGCTCTTTGTGAGTTAAGATCCTTTAGATCCTGTAAATTATTTCTGTGGGTTTGAAGTTATTTTTCGGTGCTTTACCATTCCAAGTCTTTGGGAAATATCCTTTGTTTGTGTTTATTTGTGAGAGTTAGGGATTTGTGAGCTTCTCGCTTATAAATCCACATCATCGTATATGATGCATGCTCTCATTGTTTGAGAAAGGTTGTCATTAATCACACATCGCGTGAATGTGTAAAATGCAATTTAAAAAATGTGAATACTACTCCCAGGTATAGCTATTTGACATTACTTGAATTCATTAGAGATAATTATTGACATTGCTAACAAAACATCCACCATTCATAGATTCATGCTTCGATTCATTATTGCTGACAAGAGTGGTGAGTTGAGAGTAACTTTAATGCATGACCTTGCTCAACAAATGTTGAGATGTACGACGAATGAAATCACTACTATGCTCCAACAGGTGTGTCATGTGTATTTAGTTATTAATCAAAATTTTATTGATTACATACATATTTGTTGTTTAACTAATCTAATTAGCTTCTTCCATAATTTGTAGTCTAATGGAAAGGAGAAAGTTTTCAATAAAATAGTGAAGGTTTTCGGGTTGAAAGCATAATCTTGGTTTCTAATACCACCCAAMATGGCCTTGAATGCACACTACTTTCACACAATTGAGTACATATTTGAAGTCGATTGGTGTRATGAGTGCATGTTGCTTTTTAAGAAGATCACATAAAGTTATTGATTTTTTTGTATCACGATTTTGCACATCGTCTACTAAATTTTTTTCCATCTTTGTAAGCACATTATTTTACTATTTAACAACAAAAATAAGTCCATAAAGCATTATGACGTGCACAAGGCCGAAATTTCTATAATACTTGTATGTATGCCAGAAAACCGCACACATCGCGTACATAAAAGGCTAGTTTGAATTAATTGAATGACTAATTTGGCAAATTGTGTGTTGTGTAATAACCTTTACTTGAAAGGCGGATTTGGAATTTCGAATGGGGTACACTACTATTCCCCCTTCACTTGTATACTCCATAATAAAGATTACTAATAATATATTTTTAAAAAATGAGTTAATAATTATGTAGCAAAGTAAATACTCCATAGAAAGATTAATCAAATATCAAAAATTTGAAAAAAAAAAATTCAAAATAATTTACGAACTTAAAATTTTCATTTTAAAATAAATTGAAATTCATATAACAATGCATGCATTGTGTGCAAAACAATCTAATTTTATGTAAAGTTACATAAGTCAAGCAAAATATCCTCACTTCTCTCTTTTTTTCTTTTCAATAGTATAATAAAAACAAAGATATTGACATGATAAGAAAATTTAATCATCTAGACGTTTTGTAGGCGTTAAGTGGATAAAATCAAAGGAAAAACTTATAAAATTAATTAGGACAAGATTACTCAAGATCGAGGTTATAATCAAATTCCTATCATGGGAATGAATGAGATTAGAAAAGCCACCAACCACTAGTTTAAACTTGACTCCCAATTTAAGAGATAATTAATGGTAGAGAACAAGTACATATTATTATATGAACCTGTCTTATTGAAGGTTTGACTACAATTCATCACATGTTCTATAACTTTCAAACATTAGGAACACAAGTATTATTAGTACAATACCAATCTAAATTTAGCCTTTTTTGAACAAAACCATTAGTAATTTTAGCAAGTTCTATTTTTCCTCGTTGGTTTTTATATAATTTTCTCTCTCTTCACCCTATATAAAATGCAAGTTTAACATCATGGAATAGCATAAATAATAAAAACAAACTCTCCAAAAAAACAAAAAATAAAATAAAATAAAAAATAAAAAATATGAAAATACAATTTAGTATCGTTTTGGCAAGTTTATTTCTTGCCAACATAGCTTTTACAATAAATGCCCAAACTCCTATTCCAGCAAATGAAGCAGAAATCAACACTTGGTTTCAAACTGCTATCAAACCAATCAGGTATTTGTACATATATTCTCACTAAAGTTTTTGGAGAAGGTGTATACAAAATTCCATGAAAAATGCATTTAATTAATAATCTTTCTTGTATTTTTGTACGTGCAGTCAACCACAAGGATTAGAACCAAATGTAGTTGAAGCAGAGAACGGTGGGGTAGAAACTATTGAAGTACGACAGGATGGAAGTGGAAAGTTTAAGACAATATCAGATGCTGTGAAACATGTTAAAACTGGTAACACAAAACGTGTAGTTATATCAATTGGTCCTGGCGAATATAGAGAAAAAGTTAAAGTTGAAAGATTTCAATCWTATATTACATTTTATGGAACTGATCCTAAGAACATGCCAACTATAACATTTGCTGGTACTGCTGCTGAATACGGCACTGTTGATAGTGCAACATTGATTGTCGAGGGCGACTACTTTGTTGCCGCAAATATAATAGTCTCGGTAAGTACRCTCTCGATTCTAAGAGATTTTGGGATCGTTTCTTACTTCTGCCATTGTATCTAAATACTGTACTATAAATTCATAGCAAGTGTTTGATATAATTGAATACGTTTTTTTCTATAAATGTAGAATTCAGCTCCTAGACCGACTGGCAATAAAAAGGGAGAACAAGCTGCTGCATTGAGAATATCTGGTGACAAGGCTGCATTTTACAATTGTAAATTTATTGGATTTCAAGACACTCTATGTGATGATAAGGGCAAACATTTCTTCAAAGATTGCTATGTTGAAGGAACTGTTGATTTTATCTTTGGTGATGCTAGATCATTGTATTTGGTACATACACTACGATACTATTTCCTTCATTTTAATAAAAAAAAAATTTATATCATGAAACATTTTTTTTTATTGATGCTTAATTTTTATTGTGATGATAGAATACTGAGCTCCATGTTATACCTGGTGATTTAATGGCATGGTAACTGCTCATGCAAGGAGCAATGAACAAGATGTTGGTGGATACTCTTTTGTCCATTGTAAGGTGACCGGTACTGGTGGCCATGCATTCTTAGGTAGAGCTTGGTTTGAAGCCCCTCGTGTTGTGTTTTCGTATTCTACCATGAGTGATGTCGTTACCAAGAGGGTTGGTCCGATAACAACAAGCCTCAAGCCCAAAAGTAAGAAACACTCCTTTTCTTAAGTATTCTAATTATGAATCCTTAAAAATATAATTGTGCCTAAAGGAAATTATAATTTGCATGTATGTAGGACAATGTTCTTCGCTGAATACAAGAACTCAGGTCCTGGTGCAACGCCAGACAAAAGAGCTCCATTCACCAAACAACTCACAGACGCTGAAGCACAGACATACATTAGTCTGGAATACATTGAAGCAGCTAAATGGCTTCTTCCATCCCAAAGCTGTAAACGTTGTTGATATCTTTCATAAGGTGAAAAAGGAGGCCGAAGGGAGAGAAGGGAAATATAAGGATAATAATATAATAATAATATAATAATAAAAAATAATAATAATAATAATAATAATAATAATAAATAATAATAATAATATATAATAATAATAATAATAATAATAATAATAATAAATGGCCTATTTTGAAACCAGCGATTCATTTGAAATGCTGGATTTGACCCAAATCCAATTCCTATGTTTCGAATGCCTATGTATTTGTAATTATTAGTGGAGGACCAAGGGATTTAGGGAAATGAAAGATGATATAGAGAATTATTAGTTCTTGGAGTGCAGGTCACTCGGAGATTGCTTATTATATGTATTTTTGTAATTAATACGTATTATATACTTGATGCTAGTTTAATGTAATATAAAGCATATGTAATCTGATATGAAAAGCTATTTTTAGTGATTCTTTGTCATAACAGTTACTTCATCTCCACCCCACGCAACATGTATTCACGTTGACCAAATCCATCTGCATGTTATTCTCTTGAAAAGTCAACTCCAACCCAAAGTAAGCAAAGTTGGGCATAGCTTAGAAGTGTATTATCTTCCATATAATAATGTAATTAATTTAAACAAACATGAAGAAACTACCTTCTTTTTTTTAAGTACATTACACTATTATTTTTATTTTAACAAGTAGTACATTACACTATCAATTGTGACTTACACATTAGAAAAATCATACAAATATACAATAAATATGTTGTTACTTATTATATTCATATACTCTCCTTTTTTTTTAATATTGTATACATTTAAAATCTTGACATTTTTTTATAATACGTACTTTGTATAAGTTAAGTACAGTTATGTGAAACAATAGAACATTAAATACTTTTTCCGTCAATGATTGTTTGTAAGTTGTAACAATGGGTATTATTATTATTTGTGAGGTATAAAATATACTCTGTACTTTGTTCCAAACAATCATTGTCCGAGGAAATATTATTATCTACTCGTACCTTGTACTTGAGTTTTTCTTGAATACAACTTAAATTATTTAAAATTTGAGTTTTGTTACTTCTTGTGTATTGAAAAATGTTATAAGCCTCTAAAAATGTCACAAAATATATTCTACAATGTTAGTTGTATGATCTTCAAACATGAGGATTGAGGAGTGGAGAACCTCTAAAAATCATTTCTTACGTAATTTGGCTTTATAGCAGCAGTAAGGCCTTAGACCTCACTCGTTGACTTCATCTTGTACCACATTTAATTTCTAGCCAACAAAGAAGCCAATTATTTTCTAAACCCGTCAACCTGAACCAATGGCTTTCAGATGTCAGAATTTCTGCGTCGTCTTTGCTGCAGTAGGAGGCTTCCTATTCCTATTGCTGCGGTATTGCATGCCTGACATCGACTACATCAGCTTATCCTATGAAAATGCCATAAGACTTTCTGCAGYTGCAGGTGACCCAAAATCTGGCCAGCAATATCAGCGACAAGATCCTTGCTTGGGTCGCTACATTTACATGCATGATCTTCCTCCAAGATTCAACCAAGAACTGGTGGAAAACTGTGAGACGATAAGAAAACAGATCAATTTATGTCCCTATGTGAAGAATGAAGGGTTTGGCACTAGGTTCAGGCCCAATGACAGTAGTTCTGACGATCTGTCATTAGGGGAAAGTTGGTATGAAACTAACCAAGCTACCTTGGAAATGATATTTCATACTAGGATGAAGAATTATGAGTGCTTGACCCGCAACTCCTCCTTGGCGTCAGCGATCTATGCCCCGTTTTACACTGGGCTAGAGGTAACCCGGCATCTTTGGGGATTTAACTCGTCAGTGAAGGATAAAGGAGCAATTGAATTCGCCACCTGGGTAAAGGGAAAACCTGAGTGGGCAAGCATGTTTGGGTGGGATCATTTCTTTGTTTCTGGGAGAAATACGTGGGACTATAGAAGGCCAAGCTACATCGGTGCTTATTGGGGTAGCAAGCTCATGACTCTGCCTGAAACCAAAAACATGACGATGCTTACAGTAGGTTCAAGCCCGTATGCTAATAACGACTTTGCAGTCCCATATCCGACTTATTTCCACCCTTCAAATGACAGCGAAGTAATACAGTGGCAGGAGAGAGTGAGGAAGGCAGAAAGAACTCATTTGTTTGCGTTTGCAGGGGCCACACGYCATTATGCAGGTTCAATACGAGGAGAGCTAATCAGTCAGTGTGAGAATGCCACAAGAAACCGTTGCAAGCTGGTTACTTGTGAGCCAAATAATAAACTCCACTGCAACAGGCTGGATCACATCATCAAGGCATTTATGATGTCAGATTTTTGTTTGCAACCATCCGGTGACACAAGTACACGACGTTCCACTTTTGATGCCATCTTGGCTGGGTGTATTCCTGTTTTCTTTCACCCAGGTTCAGCTTATGCCCAATATTTTTGGCATTTACCAAAGAATTACACCAGCTATTCAGTTTTCATATCTGAGCCAGGGATTCAAAACAGGACTGTCAGAGTTGAGGAGGTCCTATCACAGATTCCTCAGGATGTTGTGTCAGATATGAGAGAGGAAGTAATACGGCTGATTCCAAAGATCATATACGCACGGAATAAGTTGCAAGGAATTGAAGATGCATTTGATATCACTGTCAAGGGAGTTATTGAGAGAATTGAGGATTTTCGAAGACAAATTCAAGAAGGGAAGAACCCAAGAGACAGGTTCCCAGAAAGGTCAACTTGGAAGTACTACTTGACTGGAGAAATGAGGGAACATGAGTGGGATTCTTTCTTCCATTAGTAGTAGTAATGTCCGGAAATGYGGTAGAAATTTGGAGAGAAAGAGACCTCCTGCAGTAATACTCTATGATCGGCCATTCATAAATTTATGTTCAGTAAAGAAATCAGCAAGACAAAATTATTGTGAGATCTAAAATACCACGCTTAGATCAAGTAGCATCAGTACCTTTTGTGTTAAAATCCTCCCCTTGGCATGTTTCGTTTGTATACCGCAGCTAAAATCATCTTCCTTGCTAGAATGCATCATACTGAATTTGAAAATTTCTGATTTCATAAATTTGATCTGTTAGAGACAATAATGGCATACTAGTTTAATAGTTTTTTACACTTTAAAATACAAAAACAAAGGAGATTTTCAAGTATTGCGCACAATCTTCTGAGTTCTGTCTCCAAACTCTTTTACTAGCATGTTTTCTGCTCAATTTCCCTCCTTCAGATTTTCTAATAACTCTCTTGTCAACCGAAACTAATTCAAGTGGATCTAGAATCTTTGGTTTGTTGTAATCTGGTTGGCACCATTGACGCACGATTCTCACCTTTATTCTCCGCGATTCTTTAACAAGTGTAATATCAGATATCATAGCAGATGAAATTTTCAATAAAAATTGTAATATTACTTGCGGATTTATGATGGTATGTAATGTGTTTTAGCACGCCGTAACTAATCTATGAGGTCAATATATACTTGATGTCCGTAAAATAATATAGGATTTGGCATAGACAAATCCTAGAAATATGATAATTATTGCTTGTGGAAATATTCTTACGCTTGTGTAGTGTATTATGTTAGACAAATATAAACATACAACATTATACTATAGAGGATCACACATATATACTATTTACAAAATATTTGATAATATGAATATAATATTACATATAGGATAAGATATGTGATCATTCTTTATACTGATATGTGATATAATATCTATACATATATCATATTATAAGATACATACCTAAAATTATTTATATTAGGATCATGAAAATACTAGGATACCTATTATGAGAGATTCACACATATACTTACCCGAGTTGTGTTCACTTGAATTATGTAGAATCATACTGTACCATATTAAGATACCTATTATAGGAGATCACACATATACTAACCTAAACCATGTAGAATCATGTAGCAGCAATAAAAGCTTCAATTGTTGCCTTCATCTTGTACCATATTTCTAGCCAACAAACAAGCTAAATATCCTCCAAGCCCATCATTCCGAAGCCAATGGCTTTCAGATGTAAGAATTTCTGCATCATTGCTGCTGCAGTAGGAGGCTTCCTATTCCTATTGATGCGCCATTGTATGCCTGACTTCGACTATATCAGCTTATCTTATGAAAATGCTATAAGACTTTCTGCTGCAGATGCAGGTGACCGAAAATCTGGTCAGCAATATCAGCAGCAAGATCCTTGCTTAGGCCGATACATTTACATGCATGATCTTCCTCCGAGATTCAACCGAGAACTGGTAGCAAACTGTGAGACAATAAGAAAACAGATCAATTTCTGCCCATATGTGAAGAATGACGGGTTTGGCACTAGGTTCATCCCCAACGACAGTAGTTCCAGAAACCTGTCATTAGGGGAAAGTTGGTATGAAACTAACCAAGTTACCTTGGAAATGATATTTCATACTAGGATGAAGAATTATGAGTGCTTAACCAGCAACTCCTCCTTAGCCTCAGCAATCTATGCCCCGTTTTACACAGGGCTAGAGGTTAGCCAGCATCTTTGGGGATTTAACTCGTCAGTGAGGGATAAAGGAGCACTTGATTTCACCGCTTGGGTAAAGGAAAGACCTGAGTGGGCACACATGTTTGGATTGGATCACTTCTTTGTGTCTGGGAGAAACACGTGGGACTATAGAAGACCAAGCTACCTCATTTCTAATTGGGGTAGCACGCTCATGACTTTGCCTGAAACCAAAAACATGACAATGCTTACAGTAGGTTCATGCCCGTATGCTAATAATGACTTTGCAGTCCCATATCCGACTTATTTCCACCCCTCAAATGATAGTGAAGTATTACAGTGGCAGAACAGGGTGAGGAAGGCAGAAAGAACTCACTTGTTTGCATTTGCAGGGGCCACACGCTATTATCTCGGCTCAATTCGAGAAGAGCTAATCAGTCAGTGTGAGAATGCCACAAGAAACCKTTGCAAGCTGGTTAGTTGTGCGCCAAATAATAAATTTCACTGCGACAGGCTGGATCACATCATCAAGGCATTTATGATGTCAGATTTTTGTTTGCAGCCATCYGGTGACACAGGTACACGACGTTCCACTTTTGATGCCATCTTGGCCGGTTGTATTCCCGTTTTCTTTCATCCAGATTCAGCTTACACCCAATATTTTTGGCATTTACCCAAAAATTACACCAGCTATTCAGTTTTCATACCTGAGCCAGGGATTCAAAACAGGACTGTCAGAGTTGAGGAGGTCCTGTCACAGATTCCTCAGAATGCTGTGTTGGATATGAGAGAGGAGCTGATACGGCTGATTCCAAAGATCATATACGCACAGAATAAGTTGGAAGGAATCGAAGATGCATTTGATATCACTGTCAAGGGAGTTCTTGAGAGAATTGAGGATTTTCGAAGACAAATTCAAGAAGGAAAGAACCCAAGAGACAGGTTCCCAGAATGGTTAACTTGGAAGTACTATTTGACCGGAGAAATGAGGAAACATGAGTGGGATTCTTTTTTCCATAACTAGTAGTAATGTCTGGAAATGCGGTAGAAATTGGAAAAGCATGAGATCACCTGCAGTAATACTCTATGAACAACCATTCATCAAATTCTGTTCAGTAAGAAATCAGCAAAAGAAAATTAACCTGAGATCTAGAAGACCATGCTTAGATCAAGTAGCATCTGTACATTTTGTGTTGAAAGCCTCCCCTTGGCATGTTTCATTTGTATACCGCGTGCTCAAATCATTTTCCTTGGCCAGAATGCATGATTCTGAATGCGAAATTTTCTGGTTTCATAAATTTGATCTGTAGCGACAAAATTGTGTGTTAGTTTTACACTTTTAAAATGCTAAAACCAAAGAGATATTCAAGTACTGCACGCAATCTTCTACTTGTTTACTAGCATGTTTTCTGCTCAATTTCCCTCCTTCAGGATTGTAGTTCCTGTTAAATGCACAACTGTATTACACATATTTCACAAAAAAAAAAARAAAAAAAGAGTGACTAATAGTGCAACATTTTCTGACATAAAAATTTCCCTTGTTATCCTGGCATCAATATCGAAAATCTCAAACACACAAACCCACATTCGAAGCTTGAAACGATATTCGATTCTCTCATCTTTATATCAAATTGCAACCTAAACCCAAAATTCCCACTATTTTTAGCAATATCATCCGAGTTTTTCCTCAATCAATTATTTTTAATCCATTGTACCACCAACATAAAGCTGATTGGACTTGAGAAGAAGAGACATACCTCTTACTGCATTTAACACCTGACATGAGCTCTGCTTGAGAAGCTAAGCCGGCAGTTTCGTTGAACAGTTCATCTGCATCATAAAACATGGCGCGAAACCATTCAAGCCAACCTCGGATAGTGTGGCTGTTGGGTTGCCTTCGTTCTGCATCCAAGAGCATATCTTCACTGGTTTCGATTATGTTCTTGAGTTTTGTGAGCAGGGTTTTGTAGCCACAAGCTGATGATGAAAAGGTACCACACCATGCCATAAAAATGCTCCTCGCTAACATCAAGCATAGCTAAGGTCTCTTAGGWATTACAGACATAAAATGCTACATTTGAGTCATTGAGTAAAAGCATAAAATATTTAATTTTCTTATCAACAAAAGAGGACTTTGATATAAGATACTGATTCTATATATGGTCAATCTCAATTCATTTTCCTCACAGAACACACTATGCTTAACTAGAGCGACAGCAGCAAGCAGAAAAAGACTAAAAAAAACTCCAAATGATTTCARCCTCTTACAAAAGTTAACAACAGATTACAGAACTTTCTACATCAACTAATTTATTTATCATTAAATCCTGATACAATGAAGTAGCATCCATAATCTAATCGCATATATAATCAGTAAACAGCAAAAATTTTAAGAGTTGGTTTTCAAATTCATCACATGAAAATTTTCTCTCAAAAAACTCAACAATTTGGTTTCAATGAAATGTCAAGTGTCCATGCCTATGCTGGAGAATCAATGACCTGAGTATCTGACACAAATGCTCAGTCCAAATAACATGAGGGGATTGCAGAAATCAAATTTTACAAGAATTAAACAAAACATCAGCAAACAAGGGTAAGAAAATAAGGTAATGAAATATTTACAATATTGCTTGATCAAGATGAGAGGCATTACTGATTGATCTAGATGAAAAGCACTCTTCCATCAGAAATATCAAGCATTATCCCAGTAGCTTTCTCGGACTATAATAGTAGGAATGTGTTGAATCTTGGGCCAATCCTCACCTCGGGGCCCTCGACATCGTCTGGTCAGTCTTGCACATGCGGTAATCTCAAGCTCCTTCAGGTTGCTCAGATGAATCATCCCTTCTGGCAATGCCATTAATTTGGAGCAGTCTCTAATGTTGAGACATTGAAGCAATGACAGGCTGCTAATCCAATCTGGAAGTACAGTTAATGTATCACAACCGACTATCTCTAGGAACCCAAGAGATGTCACATGTTGAAGTCCCAGCGGAAGTTCACTCATTTTTGGGAGATATCGAAGTCTTAAACAACGAAGGCTCTTGAGAGCTTTCCATGGCATGCCACTCTCTTCCTCTTCATCTAGTATGTTAAGCTCCTTGCATTTTCGAATCAGCAATTCTTGGAGAGATGTGAGATGTTGTAAACCTCCACATAATGATGTTAATTGATCACAGTGAAAGAAGGTAAGAGTTTTTAGAGAAGGCAGGTTTCTCAAGCCTTCTCCTAGACCTGACAGATTCACAAGCTGAGAACACTGTAATAGACCCAAAGAACAAAGTTTCTGAATTTGTTCCTTTGGTAAAGAGAGGAAATGATCTATGTTGTCAATTTCTAGAGATTTAAGTCTTGCAGATGACAATGAGCCCGACATTGCAGAAAAAACATCAACAGCCTTCCTTAGAGACAAGTTTTCGTCCACATTCACCAACTTTAATTCTTTAACATGAGGAAATAGAGGCATTGTTGTCAGCTTAGAACAATTTTGTAGATGTAGCTTAGTGAGTCGAGGAAAACATGGCAATGCTTCATCAACCTGTTGATTAGATGCTATTGTAACACCATTATCACAATTCATTCTTTTGGTTTGTCTCCACCACCCTCTTAGATTACCCATCCGGTCAAGACTTAATTCCTCAAGGGACGGGAAGAAAACTAYAGGTGATGGTGATACAGATGATAAAGACATCGCAATATTCTCCATATACTCAACGCTATGGGCATAGGTTATATGCAAGCGTTTGAGACAAGAGAGTTGGCTGAAAAACGGGAGACATTGGCATTTATTGCAATTGCTTATGTATAATTCCACAAGACTAGRTAGGAAGGAGTTTAGCTTATCCAAGCTAGCCCAACTTGGAAAACTCTGACCAGCATAATACGTGATAGAAAGAATTTTAACATTTTGATTAGGTTGGAGGCCTTCTAGCAGTGCTTCATGGTACATGGGGTTTGCCTCAAAGAAGTCTATTACCAACTTCACAAGATATAATTTGCTACACAGATTTGCTTCCTTTGCTTCTGACAGAGCGGCTTTCCATTTCCCCTGAAGTAAAATTTGCAGATCTCCTGATAGGTTGTTGAGAGAACTCAAATCCCTTAGCTGAGCACATTTTGTAAGGTTGAAAGCAGCAGAGCGACTGCCCACTATAAAATGATTGAGTTTCTGGAGAGAAGTTAATCTCCCCATTCCGACTGGCATGTGAGTCAAAGCATCACAGTCATCAAGCTCAAGGCACCTTAGATTGATCAGCCTGCTGATTTCTGTGGGCAGCTTTTGCAACCTATAACACTTGGACAGTCTCAGAACCTGTAAGTTCAGCAATCTACAAAAAGAACTCGGAAGTGTTTTGATGTGGGAATTAAAGGAGATATCCAGGTATCTTAAGTGAATTAAATCCCCTATAGAGTTTGAGAGCTTTTCAATCCCCAGCCCATGTAGATCCAACACCCGTACTCGTCTAAAGTTTGTAATGAATTGCTCGGACACTGACTTGGTAATCCTTGTCCCAAGTTTGGCTTGTTCTGGCAAAAGAAATGTACGTAGGCGGGTTAGTTCTTGCATGCAACTTGGAATTTCCCAGGACGACGTCAAGTTAAACCCGAAAGACAAATGATGAGTGTTTTCATTCAAATCCCTCATGTCAGAGGTGAAAATAATACTCTCCCTTCCAGCCTCATTCATGGCTAAATCATGCATCAAATCATGAATTCTGCAGCTTTTGATATTTCCTTGTGCATCTTTTGTTAAATTTTGGAAGAAGCATTTTTGTACCAACTCCATGAAATACTCCTCGCCAGCATCTTGAAGACTCTGTCTTTCACATGATAGTACAACAAAACCTTCAGYGATCCAAAGATCAATCAGTCTCTCCTTCTCTAATTCATAGTCCTTGGGGAACAAAGCACAGTAAGCGAAACAATGTTTCAGTGATGATTGAAGATGGTTGTAGCTAAGCTTTAAGATAGGCATGATGCTTTTTTCAGTTTCTCTTATACTTGCTAATTCATTATCCCTAAAGGTAAACCATCTTCTTCGATCTCTGGCATATAGAAGGCCCCCAACAGTTCTTATAGCAAGCGGAACATTGGCACACTTCTTTACTATATGCTTCCCTACTTCGACCAATTCTGAATCTGTACTCTCTTGACCGGGTTCAAAAGCCATTTTGCCAAATAGAGACCAAGATTCAGCTTCTGAGAGGTGTCTTAAGTCGTACCATGAACCTGTTGCCATGATCCTGGCAACCTGCCTAGATCGTGTGGTCACCAAAATCTTACTTCCCTGTCCACCACACAGCAAAGCTCTCAACTGAAGCCATTCTCCGCGATCCTCGTTCCAAACATCGTCCAAAACAAGCAAAAACCTCTTTCCCCCAATAACATTCCTAAGTTGACTTTGCAATTGCTCCATTTCTAAGTCCCCAGACTTCACATATGTAGCAAAAGCTAAAATTTTCTCCACAATAACCTTAATTTCAAACACATCAGACACACAAACCCACAATCGAAGCTCGAAATGATCTTCGACTTTCTCATCATTATATACCAATTGAGCCAATGTTGTCTTTCCAAGTCCTCCAATCCCAACAATAGGAACAACTGATACAACCTCTTGATCATCATGATCACTCAACAACATTCCCAAGATTGCATCTTTATCACTACCCCTTCCAACAATATCCTCCTCACACACAAAAGAGTAACTCTGCTCACGTTTTCTACCCATTATTGTATCCTCATCACCTTGCAACCTAAACCCAAAATTCCCACCATCTTTAGCAATATCATCTAAGTTCTCCCTCATATCATTGATTTTCTTAGCCATTGTAATGCCAACATAAAGCTKATTAGACTTTGAGAAGAATAGGCATACCTCCTTACTGCATTTGACTCCTGACATGAGCTCTGCCTGAGCCGCTAAGCTGGTAATTTCGTCGAACAGGTCATCTGCATCATAAACCGCGGCGCGAAGCCTTTCCAGCCAACCTCGGATAGCATGGCTGTTGGGTTGTCTTTGTTCTGCATCCAAGAGCACATCTTTAATGGTTTTGATTGTGTTCTTGAGTTTTGTGAGCTGGGTTTTGTACCCACTAGCTGATGCCACCTCCTCAATGGCTGCTGAACTCATGTTGCTCRGCAGTTGCTGTGCAATGTTGAATAATACTGCTTCTGCCATGATTTTTTAAGGGTGTGTGGATTCTGTTCAATTATGGAATATAAATGAGGAGTGATTGAATATTGCATAATTGTAGTCTGAACTCTGAAATGGAAGATAAGTCATGAAAATTTGACTGCTGATCTTGAGTGTGAAGATGAAGGATTACGCCAACCAAAAAGATTACAACTTGCACTAAAATACAAATTTGAAATCTTGAGTCAATCTGTCAAACAATGCCAAATCGTCTCCAACTTTATTATACAAATATACAAATATCAATTTGAAATAATTGCATAATCGTCTCCAATTTGAAATGGAAGTATACAATATACAATAATTTAAATACACAACTTTATTATGTAGGCAAAAGCTAACCAGCGTACCAAGGCGTTAGATTAGAAGAACTTAAAAATGAAAATATTGAATAATATAAACATTAATTACCATGATTGACGTGTGATTTTGACATGCATTTCAAAATTTATACCATTTTAAAAAACGTATTTAGTTCTTAACTAACGCCCAGGGCGCTTGTTAGCAATATCGTATTTATGTAATAATGCTTCAAAATAAAGTCAATTATATATCCAAATCAATATTAGTCTCATATATTGTGTGACCAAAAATAACAATATATCATTATTATGTAATGGGATTACTATTCAAGTCCACTTTTACTAGAATCAAAGTCCACCTTTCGTGTAAACTTTCTATATATATCTTGTCCCCAATATATACCCACACCACCAAGCCACCTTGCAACCATCGTCTTGACCCACGTCACGCCTGCGACCACCCCACCCACGCCTACAACCCACTCACTCAACACCAGGCCAACAACAAATTAAAGCGAAATTCGCATTTTTTTAAGGCCATGTACGCTTGACCATGGCGACGCGGCCATGGTCTGGCGCCTAGCCTAATTGTGTTGACGCTTAGTGTTAGGATCCTACCTTTTCCATGTTTTTTCTAAGTTAGAGTCTCGCCTTGTGGGCGCTTCCTGCGCGTCGCCCCACAAGTGCCTTAGAATTTGTCTTTTGTTGAAGTACGGTCTAAGTCCTCTTTGGGTGTCTCCTAGGGGCAAATGTATTCATTTAATTTAACCTCTTTGGGGGAAGGTGATATATTGGAAGAATATTTCACAAAGCATTCTCCCTACCCATGCTATGTGTTAATGCCTTAATGCCTTTATATGTGCTTGCATTTACATTTTCAGCATTCCAATCCCAAATCCAAACTCAAATACAGATTCCCGAGTTCGGATCCCGCTTGGGCCGCTTTGACGTAGTCGGCCGTCCCAAGCGCCGGACGCCCTTTTCAAAAGAGAATCGCCTCAGTTGTTGTGTGCTCGTGAGGCCCATTTCCGCAGGAAGGCTTACGTTTCCGCCTCAGGGCCGAAGCGCGCCGCACGCTCCAGCGTCAAAACGCTAGGACCGTGACAGTTGGTATCAGAGCAGGTTCGAATAGCACCTGGAGTCCCGGAAAAAGGAAAAATGAGTCGCGAAACGTTGGAAGAAGAATAGCGTGGCTAGAAGGAAAGTCGGAAGAATGGGCTCGGCTCGCACATTGTTATACGAGCAAGCCAAGATGATTGAAAGCCTGGAAGCAATGGTCCAGGTACTGAAATCGGAGAAAGACGTCTGCAGGAGCAATTGAACTTCGTCTGCAACCAAGCCGATGAAGCATTGGAAAAAATGTGATGAAATGAAGCGCGCTGTAGGGAAAGCTTCCCAAGGCGTTGGTGCGCCCAAGATCAAAGCGCCCAAGCCGAAGGCTACAGTGGCGCCCGCGATGCAAAGAAGTACAAAACTTCTTGTTCGACATGGAACAATTCTTCAGGTTAGTCAGCTGGACGAATCCTTGAAGGTGGACACAGTGTCATGCATCTTGCTGATGATGCCAAGCTCTGGTGGGCACCAAGCACGCGAGATTGAGGCGGGGAGTTGAAAATTGATACATGGGACGAGTTCAAGAAGGAATTCACGAACAGTTCCTCCAGAAAACACTGAATTCATTGCCCGAAGAAAGTTGCAGGAATTAGCAAACGGGCTCCATTCGAGACTACGTGCGTGAGTTCTCCGCATGTATGCTCGACATCCAAGACATGAGTGAACAAGATCGTCTCTTCAAATTCATCTACGGGTTGAAAGAATGGGCCCAAAGGGAATTGAGCGCAGAAGCTCACTACTCTCTCGGCGGCCGTCAACGCAGCAGAGGACTCGTTGATTACTCTTGGAAAGGAGAAAAAATCAGAAAAGAAGGACTCGACAACACGCCCCTCAAAGCCCCACTCAAGCTCTCCCAGGAGCGCTGTGAGCGGCTCGTCGTTGTGTCATCAAACTCACAGGTTCGAATCGAAGCAAAATGGGGGAGGCGACTTCAACAAATCAGGGTCATCTCAACCATCACAAAGCAAATCAGGTTCATCATGGACCCAAAGGATCATCCTTTGATAGTAAGCACAAATTTGAGTTGCCTAGTTTGCAGAGCCCGCACAAATGGTGGGAATGCAACACAAAGGCGAGATTGACAACTTCACAAACGTTGCTCGCCATGATTCTGAAGATGAGTCTGACAAGGAGGACGAGTGAAGAAGAAGAAGAAAACAACAAGACGAGGAGCCCGCTCGATGTGGCGCCGTGTACATGATGTACGCGATGGGCAAAAGAGAAGCACCACAGAAGATGAAGGCACCACCAGTTGATGTATGCTGACATTCACTTGCTGGGCCGTAAGGCGCGCGCCCTCGTGACACGGGTGCGTCGCACAACTTCATGGACACTAAAGAGCAAAGCGACTTGGATTGACGGTACCAAAGATGGGGGAAACTGAAGGCTGTCAACTCCAAGAGAACCAATCAAGGGTATCGCCAAAACAGTGCCTGAACGGTGAATGGATGGCGGGGAAGTTGGACTTCACTTCGCCGAATGGATGATTTCGATGTGGTCCTAGGAATGGACTTCTTTTAGAAAATGCCGAAATGGGGTACCTGCTATGGATACATGCTCGTGGATGGCCAAATTGCCGTGTTCCAACATCAGGGACCCAGCCAAAGAACTCCTCAAAGGCGTCAACTCTCAGCAATGCAGATGGTGAAGCCTAGCCAAAGAAGACCCAGAACTCAGAATCATGGAAGAAAAAGCAAGCAGCTCGCCCGCAACAGAGAAGAAGAATGAAGCACCCTCACCAAAAGCGCAAAAGCCTACAGAGAGAAGTACACTCCAGAACCAGAATCAACTTCCGCCTCTCAATGGAGCCCAAGAAGAAACTAGATTTAAGATAGGAGATTTTTCCTTTTCTTATTGTAATGTTTGTAAGTCGACAAGGTCGTCGACAGCTTAAGTGGGGGAGGATGTTAGGATCCTACCTTTCCATGTATTTTTCTAAGTTAGAGTCTCGCCTTGTTGGGCGCTTCCTGCGCGTCGCCCCCACAAGTGCCTTAGAATTATGTCTTTTGTTGAAGTACGGTCTAAGTCCTCTTGGGTGTCTCCTAGGGGCAAATGTATTCATTTAATTTAACCTCTTTAGGGGAAGTGATCATATGAGAATATTTCACACAAGCATTCTCCACCCGCATGTGTTAATGCCTTAATGCCTTATAGATATTGTGCTTGCATTTACATTTTCAGCATTCCATCCCAAAATCCCAAACTCAAATACAGATTCCGAGTCCGAATCCGCTTGGCCCGCTTTGACGTAGTCGGCCGTCCAAGCGCCCGGACCCCTTTTCAAAAGATAATCGCCTCACGTTGCTGTGTGCTCGTGAGGCCCCATTTCCGCAGGAAGGCTTACGTTTCCGCTCAAGGGCCGAAGCGCGCCGCACGCTCCAGCGTCAAAACGCTAGGACCGTGACACTTAGGCTAGGCGCCAAGACCATGGCGCGTCGCATGGTCAAGCGTCATACTTATCAAAGTCCCAAAAAAAAAATATTAAACAACAACCCAACGCCTGGCCTAGGCGTCGGGCCCATGGTGGTTGCGCCTGGCCAGGCGTGGCTGCCAAGGCCCGACGCCTAGGCCGGCGTTGGGTTGTTGTTGATTGCTTCGGATGTTTGCGTTGTATGTAGCGAGACCCCGTACAAAGTTATACAAAGTGAGAGTACGTACATCAATAGATTCAAGGCGCCGACTAACAATTAGAGAGGTGGAGTAGTGGAAGGGCGCATTCGGAAGTTCCATGAAATGTGGACTTTGATTCCAGTAAAAGTGGACTTCGTTTAGCAATCCATTATGCTAATATGAGAATAATCGAAATGCACCCGTTATGATTCAAAACTTTTTTTTTTTGTCAAAATGTTAATTGTATATTTTTTAATGGTAAGTATTGTATTTTAATAAGTTATACTTGAACTTTTGACAAATACTCGATTATCATGTGTAGCATATAATAAACACAATTTCAAAGTGCAAAAAATGTTAAAATGGAGGATTACTCTATTTCATATCGATCAAGCACTCCCAAGATCTATCAATATCATCACATGCATAGATTACAGTGGCGAACCAGAAATTTCAAAATGGGGGTGAAAATACGTTGATTTATTGTTCGGATAATCAGATAATTACTTAGCGTTCTTTTTGGAGTGACATAATTAAGTACAAATTTAAACTTATCTTCTTTATAGTTCTTAGTAGCGAATAATATTTTTGTATTAGTTGGTTTTAATGACTAATTAATGTGCATGGGCTTATAAGAGAACTAAAATCCGCATTCTATTTATCGACCGCTCTTGGCGGTCGCAAAAATGTGTAAATGAAGTGCGGATCTCGCTAGCCACTTATAACGTTGGTTGTAAACTTGTCGATCAATGTCTTATAGTTGAATCATGGAGTACTAACAAAAGCCTTATAGTTGAATCATGATTCATGGAGTATCAACTATCAAGTTCTCTAATAAATGAAAGATTACTCGCCCTTGACAAATTCATGGAAAATCAATTCTTTATGCAGATTCGTGGGAAGTGTGAAATATGTGTTTGTTTGACATCGTTGGAAATAAATTCCCATAGTTAATTAATTTGTAACGACTATAATTTTTTTTGGTATTTTAATTAAACTAGTGCTTATATTTTATATATACTTCGTATTACTCGCATAAACCAACTCACATCCCCTCATTACAATCAGCATCATCATCACAAGTAGTCAAGTCTCAAGTGTACTGTACAAAACTAGATACTAGATACAAGATATGCTTAAGCATGGATGAGGGAATATAAAAGCATGGCTGAGGGAAACTGTCAAACTGTCATATTTAGTGACCGCATAGACAATTTTCGCGACCGCTAAGACCAAATTTGCTACCGCTTTGTCCAATGTAGCAACTGAAAGCGGTCGCTAAATGTTTTTTTAAAAAAAAAATAAAATTACTCTGATTTTCCTCCCTCAATCTATGGGTGCAGCAGCCCCCATTTGCACTTAACTGGGTCCGCCCCTGTAGATTACGTTATTCGATCCATTACGTAACAAAAACAACCAATCCAAATTAATATGCAACTTGACCTCAAAACAAAACAAAAAAATTKTACTCTTTTATAAAACATTTTGCACATAATTCACTAACAACCACTGATTATTAGATATTGGTTGTTGATGCAATGGTGAYTGAAACTATAATTGGTAGGAAAGATYGTATATTCGATCCCCCACATTCACACAACAATTTACAATTGGAGAGTCTAATACCTAATAGTCCGTAACTGAACCCGACCCCAAATTTGGTTTGCGTGAAGAAGCAAGTCAAGTAAGGGCATATATGAAAATTCACTTGAAATGTGGACTTTATTTCAAGTCGTTGTGGACTTCGAATAGCATTTCAATTAGCGTGATGGGTGAATCGAGTGGATACACTCAAAAAATAACAACCGTTGATTCACCCGCCAATATCCAACCATACAATATACGAAGTATCAGTTATCCAACAAAATAACAGCATATGTCAACTTCCCGCCAACGGCCAAACACGTGGGCCCCACTTCCTCATCATCTTATACCAACAACCCAGTTTTCAAACAAAGATTTTTCACATTATCAAAATATCAAACACTTCTTGCTTCTTTCAATCATTGATTCAACCTTCAGTTTTTATCACTTCAACTTCATCAATCATTCTAAACTTGCGAAAAAAATTGATTTAAATTGGATAATATCATATGGGTTTTGCAGTGATCACTGCATCAACTTGTTCAATTTCAAATTTCTCATCACCATTAATCAAACAACAACCATGTCACACAACAAAGATTAATGAACGTTTCGGACTTCGTCGAGCTCGAATCGTTTCTATGAGCTCAATTTCTCCAGAATCACCGACTTCTCCTAGTGAATCGATTTCTCCGATCATCAAAGATTCCTCTCATTCRAAAAACCCTAATTTGAGTAATGATGCTCTGATTAACCCTGATGGAAGCRCCGTTGTTAAATTTTTTCAAACTGCTGAGTCTACTGTTRAAAGGGTAAGTTTATTTATTTTCAATGATTGGATTTTTAGTACTGTAATGAAATTTATGGTTTGAGGCTCTGTTTTGTGTTTATCTTGTTGATCAATATTGAGCGTGCAAGTGTGAAGTTGAAACTTGAAAGTAATGCTAATTGGAGTTAGATAGATAAAATAGGGGTTTGTTTTGCTTTATTAACATTGATGTGATTATTGGAATAAAATTATGGAAAAAGAAGATAAATTGAGGATATATTRAGGGTGGAAGTGAAGAGATATTCTGAATRTTGTTTCTAATCAATAATGCTTCACAGACCTTCACCCCGCCTCTAAGACGATTCACGCTCGAGCCCTCAAGTCGAGGACGGGATCAGAAGCCCTTACTGCCTTAATTTTTCTTGCTCTTGCTATCTGCTCAATCACTATATTAAATTTTTAATCATGCTTAGATGATTAGGTCTTATATGCATAGATAACATGGCATGACAATTCGTTCGTTGCAAGAATAATGTTACTTACTAATGTGTTGATAATATCTCTACTGTCTAATTCTTGTTAGGGTCATTGTTATCATTATGTTTGAAGTCCTTGATTTTTTCTGTTTATGTGCAGGTTATATTTGACTTTCGATTCTTGGCACTTCTTGCAATTGGAGGATCACTGGCTGGTTCGGTGCTATGCTTCTTAAATGTAATTTTCTGTGCACCTTTCTTATACTTTGCAGTAGTTTKCACAAAGTTGTAAAAAATATGTAGATGAAATGAATTAGTTGTACTCCATCTTTTTACTCACTGTCCTGCTTTGTTATTATTTAGGAGTAGACAATATCGGCTTCAACCATCGGAGAACCATCTGTCCGGTGTGAACTCATTGAGGCAGAGATGAATAATAAACTTTGTATGCTCAAAAACAAAACAACCTGCAGAAATCAAATGTAACCATGTCCGATTGTCAGATATACTTACGAAGCATTATATCCTAACATATAGATATAGAATTAGACTGCATATGAGTAAAAAATCATATCAAATGAAGGAACAGAGCCAGTTTGCAATCAGGTTTCTGCATATATCTCAAATTTCAAGTATTAAAAGGCGATATATGCTAGATACAATAAATTTTCCCTATA
>SNQN01000319.1:119721-164592 GCA_008642245.1 Bassia scoparia
CATTGAATTTACTTACCTCTAGTTCATTGATCAAAGCTGCAATTCTCGTTCATCTTCAATCATAATCACAATCATATTTGTGATTAATTGACTATAAAACTAATCATTCAGCATATATTTCTTGGATCCTTGAATAATGTTGAAGTCAGCATTTACCGGCGAGGTATTCCTCCCGATGAAACATAGCGTTAAACCTCTCTCTGTAGTGCTCTCCAGAAAAGAAGATGTCCTACTAGAGCCTTAAGCCAAAAAGAAAAACAACAGAAAATTTAACTCGTTGACAGCAGAAAAGAAGACGAGTCCTCAACGATTGATTGCAAGATTATATAATAGTAATATGAAGTCTATCTGTGCAAAGCATTGCTCATTCGCCACCTTTATTATCCCATGCACAAGTGATAGTTGAATAATGTGTAGTGCTTAACTTCCCCTCTAAACAAATTAATCATCCAACGAAGGCACAAGATGTGTCTATGGCATTGGAAAAGAATTATGTCAGGATCTAATTGTGCCTCGCCAACCCATAACTCTCTAAAGGAACTTCCATGCAGTTCTATCTCAGAGTACTTTTTTTCTGCGTCTGTGAGAAAACATAGCCTCAAAACAAACGTTTTGAAGTTAGTTCACAATATACTTCTACCATCTATTAACCCGTTACAACAAGAATATTGATCCAGTACTAGGCATTATCCACCTTTAGCCAAATACATCACAAATGAACTACAAAATGTGACGGTGAAAAGCACCAATGCTGCCAAGAGCTTGGAAACATGAACTGTGTGACACAAGATTCTAATTCATGCAGATGGCGGAGTTCATTGCCCATTGAACTAGTCTGCACAAATATTTCCGTGCCTAATCTTGAACTTGATGCTGATATGAAAACCTTCTTCTACTAACTAGGAATATCACCGTATACTATTGTCTTAAAACACTAAAATAATGTGTATCTCATTTATAAGCTCACATTTACAACACTTAGCCTTTAACCAAAACACAAACCTAAAAGATAAAATACGTATGTTACGCATGCTAACTGCAATGACTACAATCCCGTTTAGCGAAGTCTAATGACCCCCTAGAGAACTTAGTGCTGATTTCTATGATATTGGTAACTTTAACGTAGTAAACTAATCACATTCACATGCGAATAATCTAAACCTTCTCTTATTCCCCGCCAACATTGACCCGAAAATTAGAGGAATCAAGCCACAAAATATGTAATTAATAAGACCAAACAGAGCTAATGACCTTATATGACATATCGAAAGTTTTATACAATTTATTAAAATAAAAGGACATCTAGACTCTATCAACTCGAGAAGAAAACTTATTTGAAAGTGCATGTCCAAGATTATAGTAAAAGATGACTAATTTAATGATGGCTTTAGAACTAAACCAACTAATACTCTGTTCCCTAAAAGCAAGTCTAGAAAACCCAAGAACCTATACCAAGTAAGATAAGAGAAACGAAGCCTACACGACTAGTTAACAGCCAATAAAATGAGTCTACCTTATTGTCAGTAGAATAAGAGTACTTAGAACAAAGTTATATTCAACAGTATCCAGTGTGCATCTACACTCAAAATTAACACGTTCTGATTGACAAAAACTTTTTAATTGTCATATAACCAGAATGGTATCTAGTACACTCAATTAGAGTTCTATCTCTCTTATAGCTAACCAAACTACCCATTTACAATCTAAGAGTCACCCATCAAAAATGCTTACAGAGATAGGTTATTATTATACAAAAACGTATCAACCAGAAATATTTCGTACATAATGTTCAGAGTTTTTAATATTACAGCACCAGTCTGAAAGGTTGCTACACAAACTGTTAAACACTGATGCCTATTTTTAAAAAAGCATACACAAGAAATATTGAATAATGAAAGTCAACACATAAATTAGTATACAAAGAATGATTAAAAGCATAATTTAGAGTATTTAAATTGCCAAAATCGGAAAGATAATGTCAATAAACGTATGTAGAATCACGACGAGGTTGGTCATGCACTTCCACAAAGCAAATTAGGACCCATGTTGTGTTACGACTCCTAGGCATTTCCAGAATATTCATCGATGGAGAAATCACAACAACTCACATCCGTTTCCTGTGCATAACAAGCAAAATCCCTACATAAGTCAATATAAGTACATAGTGGAAAAACAAACGATAATTCAACTAATTAAAGGAAGGTTGTTACCAATACGTGCTAAGATGTTTAATTTGTCAACCCTAAATCTGTCTGTGCAGATTGAAGGATATAACAAACGACAGACAAGACAGGACAGAAATACAACAGCATAGCTCAACAGATCCATGCCGGTAGCTATAGTCCACCACATTTGACAATGACAATCATCACCAATAACATGTCCAACTGTTAGATCATTAAGGCTCAGTCACAGGTGGGCTACCAGCGTGTTTTATCGCACCTCAAACTGCTCCTCCATGAATTGCCGTATATGATGCCAACATATTAATAAACAAACCAGTAGAAATGGCAGAGCAAACAGCAATCATTCTCAATTTGGCCGTGACAGCCAGATCCAAAGTATATCTTACATGCCGATTAAATTTCATAATTGCTATATATCTCTTCTCCATAAGATGAAAAGAACAACTAAACTAACCAATTGCTTGAGTAAGGAAAAACAATATATGAACCAGACCATTTCTGCAAAGCAAGTAACCTTCAAAGCGAACAATTTTCCGACAATAAACAAGTGCCTCTTGCCGGATCGAACGCGACCACATTAAAGACCAAACTAACACTGAATGCAAACTACCCTGCGACAGGAAAGAAAGTATCACACTGTTATGCCACAAATGCGCCTATCAAACCCATGCGTTTATTAAATACCAACATCGACTTGCATGAACAAAAAACCCGATCCAAAGAGCAAGGATAAACATCGTGCATATTGCGAGAAAACCCAACCAAAATAATTACATTATTATTCACGACAATACGATTCAAAGGGAACAAGAGAAAATACAACCATCTCAGTTCTCGATGAATCTTCAACAGCATCCGAATGTTGAACATTATGAGAAGATAAACATGGGGTGTTAAAAAATCCATGCTCACATCCACAAAGAAATGGACTGCATAAGCTTTTCAAAGGCGGATCTCAAACAACCATCAACACAATTCAGTCTTATACTTTTTCTCTCGAAATAAAAATCTAAGATAAGAGCAGTAAGTGGAGAATTTAAGAAAGGACATAAACTTCAAATAAGAACTGGAAGAAATGGGGATAATTTAACTGCAAGAGAAACAGAAGCTCACCAATGGCTTCAAACCAATACGGAGAAAACATCTGTTCCGGTGAACTTCCATTGAGGCACCGGAACCAAATGAATAAATAAACTGATGATATATGCTTCAAAAACCCCAAAAGAACAACAAGCCCATAGGAATGCAGAATCACGACTAGAAAGGCACTTCACAAGCTCTACCACTAACAATCCAAACATAGACAATCAAGAACTAATGAGAGTAATGACTTTTAGGACTCATCAAGCAGAGAAATAATGTCAAAGGTAAATCACAACAACTTCATGAAAATGAAAGAGAAAACTCCTCTAACAAAAAAAGAAAAGAAGCAGTATCTGCCTGCGATTGTAGATGCCTTGCCTAAAATTTGTATATATTATCAAGCAAAAAATCAAGCCACAAAAGTTCAATCTTTTCTTTATTAAACAGTAACTGGCCAAGGAAATGGACAACCTCTAATACCGTAAAATATATAGCACAATGCAACTGAAACCATCAAACACAACAAAAGGAAACAAGATTACGACCAGACAAGATAAAACAAAAAAAACAAAAATAGAAAAGCTAAGGAAGAAGACAAATGTGCAAGAACAGTCCTTCAGTCTGACGAGTTAAGTCTAACTGATGTGCCGGAGCTGAGCATAAAGAAATAGATAGTAAAGGGCAGAGTCAAGAAGCATGCCCTCCATTTTAAAATAGGAGAAGAATAACAAGAATGCATGGCTCAACCCAAATCCTAGCATGCAACCGAAACACCAAAAGGAGAATAACATAAAGACACAAAGAAAATGACAACGGCCACTATTTGAAAAGCTACGGACGAAAAATTCTTAGAACTTGGCAATTTAATTTGAATTTGCAATTTAAACTACAAACCAAAAAAGTGGAAAGCAGTAAGTATTCGCGTGATGATGCTGTAACCTACAAAAGTGCTGATTGGAATGGGTAGAGTGGCACCCCTTCCCAAATCATAAAAGTGGCTTGCATCGCATATTGTCAATGACTAAATTATGTTGGAAAGTAAAAACAACAAAAACGGAAGAAAATGACAAGTAATTTACTAGTGATACTGAATCTCCATCTTAAATTGACCAATATACCAAACCTCATCAAACTGTAACCTACAGAAAAAATAATACGCTTCACAAGAAGATCACCCTAGACTCATATTAATAACATTTTATACCCAACATTAATAATTACCGCCAATAACTTTGTCAGTAGTCCTTATAATTATGAATGACACGGCATTCCTGCCGGCCTCCAACTCCACCAAGCACTTTGCGAAGCAACGCCATCTGAATTGCACCGTGTGAAAGTGGTCCCACTTTAATTTAACTTAATTTGCAACTGCTGCCCCACCAACAATGTAATGTACTTCCCAACTGAGAATTTATGTCAAGTGAAGACCATTCATTTCCATTGTGGTGATAAGATGATTTTGAAACAAAAAGAAGGAAGTTTGAGCAGAAACAAATAATTTTTCTTAGCTTAGTTCATAGTTGTAATTATTCAATGCTATTAATACAGTTCAATACCAAAAGGAGAAAACGAAACCCTCACCTAACCACAAAAAACAAAAAAAACCCAGGACACCTAATAAGAAAAAATCCCCGAATTGATAATAGTACGCCTCTGGCCCTATCTTATACTCTGAGCCTAGTTAGATAACTCACGCAAATATAGCAGCCCTACCTACTAAATTGTTTCATATCCAAAACTAGTAAATTTTTCTCCACAAACCATAATCGGTTCAGCACCCAAAAAGTTAGAATCAGAAAAACACTCCCGGAGAACATCCATATATTTATTAAGTCTTCCCCCCCATTAAATTATGAGCTTTAGAACTGCTTCAAAAAGCTTGAAAAAATGTTAACGAATAGGGAACTGAAGCAAATAGTTAAAGAATGAATATGTTTCCACTTTAAGTATGAATAATCGAAACCGACCAACGCGTATAAAATTAACGAAAACTGGCCAGATAGAGAAATTAATAAGGCGGTTCTTCAAAAAGCTCAAGTAATGTTTGAGATGGAGGTAGTGAAAAAGTAAGGTATTTAATGCCCAGAACTAAGTATTTGCCAGATTAATGTTAAAAATTCACATGGATACACAAAATAATTTTGCAATACTAATCAGTATACCCTTTCCTGTTTTTAGCTATAGGACTAAGTAAGAGTAACTATAAATGAGCACAAAAAGAATCTCCCTTCATTTACAATTCCCAAGTCAAAGATTGGACAAAAACCCTAAGGATATCACATACATACTCAATCTTCCCCTATTTCCAACAACAAAAGTCATTACCATACATTAAAGAGCCATAATTTAAATGATCAATGTATTGTCTTATTGAACTACAAATTCTGCTATTCGATAGATGCGTTAGTTATCAACGATGTATATGAGATAAATATTGCAAAGGTAAATACATGCTTTACACCAAATATAACAAGAACAGTAAATGAGTATTGAGAGAATTTGGGAAAAAGAGAGTTTGTGATTGAATGAATGAATCTCCAAAATGAGGAGATATTATAGTATATATACAAGGATTAAGTGTAAGCAAGAAGCTAAGCTCAATGAAAATATCTAACTAAGACTAACAGAAGCATAACAGAATTAGTTAGAGGAGAGTGTGAGCTGGCAACTTTCATAACTAACTGCCTGCATGAGTATGTGTAGGATCACTATCCTCAACACCCCCCTCAAACTAGGGGTGAGAAGCATCCCTAGTTTGTTTAGGAGCAAATTATGCTGATGAGAAGGCAACACCTTAGTCATGACATYAGCTATTTGAAGATCAGTTGGCAAATAAGACAGTTGAAGCAATCCTTCCAGAACTTTATCCCTTGTAAAGTGGCAATCCACTTCAATGTGCTTTATCCTTTCATGAAAAATAGGGTTCTTGGCTAAGTGCAAAGCACTCTGATTATCACAATGAAGTTGAACTGGTTTGAGATTATGTAAAGCCAGTTCCTCTAATAGCCTGACAACCTAAGTTACTTCACTTGCTGCAGYAGAAATGGCCCTATACTCAGCCTCAGTTGATGATTTAAAGACTGTACTCTGCTTCTTGGACTTCCAGCTGATAGGAGAGGACCCCAAAAGATTAACATATCCAGTAACATATCTTCTAGTGTTAGGATAAGATGCCCAATCTGAATCAGTAAAAGCCTTAAGTGTGAGCTGATCTGAACCATTTAATAAGATACCATTCCCTGCAGTGGTTGCTATGTATCTTAACAATGATGCAAAGCTTTAATATGTGGATCCCTTGGACATTGCATGAATTGACTCAGATGTTGTACAGTGAAGGCTAAGTCAGGCCTAGTATGAGTTAGGAAATTCATTTTCCCAACCATTGTTCTGTAATAAGTAGCATCGTCATATATCTTCCCTTCATCTTGATGTAGTTTCAAATTTTGAGGCAAAGGGGTAACAACAGGCTTGAAATTGTCCAATTTTGAAGCAGAGAGCAACTCTTGATCGAGTAAACTTGTTCTGTGTCAAAGTAATACCATTACTCAAATAACYAACCTCTATACCCAAAAAGTAATGTAACTTGCCAAGGTCCTTAATACTAAACACCATGTGTAAGTGAGACTTCAGTTTCTCAATGACCTGAACATTATTACCAGTCAATATGATGTCATCTACATAGACAACTGCAGTAGTAAAATTGGTGCCTTCTTCTTTGATAAACAAGCTATAATCATTCTTTGAYTGACTGAAACCTTGAGAAAGGAGTTTAGAAACCAACTTTGCAAACCACTGTCTTGAGGCCTGTTTTAAACCATATATTGATTTCTTCAGCAGRCAGACTTTGCCTTTGCAATTAGACAAGCCTTTAGGAGACTTCATATAAACTTCCTCCTTGATGTCACCATGCAGAAATGCATTATTTACATCTAGCTGGAATAAATCACATTTTCTTGCAGAAGCCAAAGAAATCAAACACCTAACTGTTGTCATCTTCACAACAGGTGAAAAAGTCTCTTCATAATCCACTCCCTCCTTTTCAGTGAAACCCTTAGCTACAAGCCTTGCCTTGTACCTTTCAATGGAACCATTTGCATGATGTTTGATCTTATATACCCATTTGCACCCCACAGCCCTTTTTCCTTTGGGCAAGTCCATCAAAACCCATGTGTTATTCTGCTCTAGTGCCTGAAGCTCTTTATTCATAGCTTCAACCCACTCAATTTGATGAATTGCTTCTGAATATGTATTTGGCTCATGTGTACTAGAAACCTTGGCAATAAAACACTTATGGGACGAAGACAGCTCATCAAATTTGGTTATATTACACCAATCAGCAATATATGTAGATAGGACAACATTATTACAAACATAATCACTCAAGTAACTGGGAGCTTGCTTAATTCTTGTTGATTGTCTGATATGAGCTTGTTGTTCAACATGAGGAATCATTTGTGTGTTTTGAGAAACAGAAGAAGCAGCAGAATTTGGAGATGAGATAGTATCAATGTCAGAATGACTAGGGGTGTGTAAACTAGAAATAGATTGTCTGTCTGTGTTTGGTTGAAGGATTAGTGCCAGAAAAATCATCATGCATTGTATCATYTATACAATCAGTAGAAGAGGGTAAAAAGAAAGGAAAATAGAGAGAAGATGTAGCAAAAGGTAAATGAAAAGGATAAACCTTCTCATGGAAAACCACATCTCTAGAAACCAGGACTTTCTTTTGTGTCAGATCATAAACCTTGTATCCTTTTTGAAAATTAGGATATCCAATGAAAACACAAGAAATAGCTCTAGGTGCAAACTTGTGTCTATTAGCAGATGAAGTAGAAACAAAACACAAACAACCAAAGGATTTTAAGTGTGAAAGTGGAGGTTTAACATTATACAATTTTTCATAAGGGGAGAAATTATTCAGAGTTTGAAGAGGCATCCTATTTATCAAGTATGCTGCAGTTAAAATACAGTCACCCCAAAACTTTATAGGAACATTAGATTGGAAAAATAAGGCCCTGGCTGTTTCAAGAAGGTGTTTATGCTTCCTTTCCACTACACCATTATGTTGAGGTGTGTCTACACAAGATTTATAATGAATGATGCCCTTTTCGGACAAAAAAGAACCCAAATCTCCTTCACACAAATCAGGAGCATTATCTGATCTGACACTTTTAATAGTAGTATGAAATTGAGTAAGAACAAAGGAATAAAAAGATTGAAAAGATTGAGAAGCATCACTTTTGTATTTCATCAAATATATCCAAGTACATCTTRTATAGTCATCTACAATTGTCAAGAACATTGTACAACCAGTATGAGTAGAAGTTTTATATGGACCCCAAGTATTTAAGTGAAACAACTCAAAGGGTTTTGTTGACTTTATTGAATTGGAAACAAAAAACTTCCTAGTTTGTCTAGCTGCAKGACAAATCTTACAAATAGCAGATTTCATACAACTTGACACATTAACAGTAGGCACTAATTGCTTTATTACTGGAAAAGGAGCATGACCAAGTCTGACATGCCAAAGCTTGGAAGCATCTTCATTATTAACAGCTGAGAAACAAGAAGAATGAACTGGAACTGGAGTGCTTACTTTGAGGTTGAATTTGATTGTAATATTGGCCATGTTTGAGTTTACCGAGCAGAATTGGCTTTTTCTGAGAACGGCCCTGAATATAGCAAGAATCATTGGTAAATGATACCGTGCATGACAAATCCTTACAAAGCTTATTTATAGAAGTGAGGTTAAAATGAAARTCAGGCACATGCAGAACATCAGTAAGTGTAATGTCAGAATCAATTATAACAGTGCCTTGATGTTTGATTTTTTTACTTCAGAGCCATCAGGAATAGTAATGGTATTTTATTTAAGGCTGGAAACAGGAAAATATGTTTCAAACAAGGTCAAATCATAGGACATATGGTTAGTAGCAYCACTATCTACTATCCATACAATATTCTTTGATGAAAATAAGCAAGACTCATCAGCTAGAAGACAAGTATTGACAKTGTCCTCAACTGCAGTAGAAGCACAGGCTGCAACATGAGAAGGACCTWTTCCTTTTTTGCTGATTGATTAGGTTGAGCAATTCATTGTATTGTGCTTGAGTGAAAGATGAAGCAGAACTCACTGACTTAAAATCATCACAATGTGACTCATCAGTCTGAGCTAGTGCAACAGTTTTCTTTCCCTTCCAATTAGACCTTGCACTAGTGTTAGAAGGAAAACCATGCAATCTGTAACACTTCTCCTTAGTATGACCTTGTTTCYTGCAGTAAACACAAAACAGATTTGATCTCATGTCTGTGATACCCTTGTCAGATTGATTAGCTTGGTGTGGTGGACGATAAAGAGGCATCATTGGCTATTTGTTAGCCATCAAAGCATGTGTATCATCATGAGGAACATTATCAGAAAATTCCTTATGTTGTTCTTCTTGAAACAAGATTCTGTAAACATTATTGATAGACTGTAGTGGATGTTGCATCAACACATTGCCCCTCAGATTCTTGAAAGCTGGATTAAGCTTCATAAGAAAGGAGATGGTTCTTTGTTCTTCCTGAAGTTTCTGTAATCTGGAAGTAAGCCTGCATGTACAATTGCCACAAACACAAGCAGGTAGGGGTTGTGCTGCATCCTGTTCATCCGGATCCCACAATATCTTTAATTTTGTAAAGAAAGGAGCAATGGAGTCATTCCCTTGTTGTATATCAGCCAATTGCTGAAGATTGCTGTAAACTTAAGTGCTAGAAGTTTGACCAAACCTCTGAGATAGGTTAGTCCATATAGCAAGAGCAAAATCAAAATGAAGCACACTGCGAGCAATTGTAGGATCTAAAGCTTTCATGAACCAAGTAATCAAGGTGCTATKAACTCTATCCCATGCTTTGAGATTTGGAGAATCRGAACGTGGTTTGGTGATGGTTTCGTCAACAAAACAAAGCTTGTTTTTGGCAGAAAGAGCTACCATAACAGATTTCTTCCAATCATTGAAATTTGTTCCAGAAAAAGGAGTAGAAATGAGGATAAAACTTGTGTCACTCGGATGCAAATAATATGGTGAGGTGACATCAGAGCTTGGATCAGTAGTGGAATTGCCATTGGGAGTTGTCATGTTGTGTTTTATCAAGAACCAGGAAAGAAAAATATAGAGAAAAAGCTAATTGGATGAACAGTAAGAAAATGCAATCGAATTACAATTGAAGAATGAATGAAGAAACAAGAATTGAGCTCAAAAAAAGAAAGGCAATCAGCAATTGAACGCGCAATCAAGCAGTTGATTTCAAAAACAAGAACAGAAATCAATTAGAGTAAACAACAATCGCAAAAGAAGAATGAACAATMGACGAAAATCMRAGGAAAGAACTCACTGAGAATACGCGTAAAACAGAGATAATCGAACAACCAAGGAAGGATCGAAGGATCGAACAATCAATGTTGATGCAGAAGCTCTGATACCATGTCAAAATCACAAATATGATTGTGATTATGATTGAAGATGATGAAGATGAACGAGAATTGCAGCTTTGATCAATGAACTAAGCTAAGTAAATTCAACGGAACAGTAAATGAGTACATACATTTTGAGAGAATTTGGGAAAAAGAGAGTTTGTGATTGAATGAATGAATCTCCAAAATGAGGAGATATTACAGTATATATACAAGGATTAAGTGTAAGCAAGAATCTAAGCTCAATGAAAATATCTAACTAAGAYTAACAGAAGCATAACAGAATTAGTTAGAGGAGAGTGTGAGCTGRCAACTTACATAACTAACTGCCTGCATGAGTATGTGTAGGATCACTATCCTCAACAATTTMGTTTGACTTTAAGAGTTGTGATGATGTTAAACARGTATTGACAATGCAAATGCATTGTTGGAAGAAATGAGGACARAAAAGGGAAGAAAAATGACAGCACTAAACCCTTCCTGTTGGAACCCTTGCTAGCATTAAYAGGATTCTTGACATTGACTCAAACTGAGAACATTTCAAAWCTTCACAAATATAAGTTGCCTAGGCAAATCTTTCTTGGCAGCAATCTAGGAATGTCAGAAGCGATCTTATGATTAAATAAACCGATCACTGGTGAACGTTTAGATGTTGCACCTGCTAAACAGAATGGGTCAGGACAGCTCAGATGCACAAAACGTCCTATTGTTTGATGTGGTTTGCCCATTTGAGTTTAATTAGGATCACAATGATCGGAAATGGGGAGCTTCATGCATTGGCTGAGCCTATGAAGTGGAAAATAACAGAAGTTGATCGAGACAGCAGGAGAAATTCGTTAGGTTTAATTTGGTGCTTATCATATGGGGTGAAGGAGATTGACTGAAGTGGTGAAACAGATATTGGTAGAAATTAGTAGGGCTTGGTTTGTAGTTGTGATTATCTGATAAAAACTAGCTAAAATGCTAATCCAAGTTTTCCTTTAACACTTGATTTTTTTTTTCGTTATTCTATTTTTATCTTTAAAGGGAAATGCTGAAGAAGTGCAATTTTTGTTTTATGCAAATGAGCGCAAGGACAAATTCGTTTACCATTGGAAGGTGGGGGTACGAGATCGAACTTTATGTCTGACACAGTGACCAAAGAAAAGGTTGAAACCATTGTCTAAACCCCTTTCTTGCTGAAAAGTGTACTTTGTTGCAAAATACTAAGATTACTAACGTTGTAACTGTTTGATTGTTTAACGGCTTCAAGTAAATACCACCAAATTTCTACTGGTTTTTCAATACTTTCATGCTATAAGATTTTTGAATTATTCTTGTTCACAATAAGAATAATCTTGATGAACATAGCATACACTGTTAACCATTTACAGTTTTCTAGTTTAGGGGAGCTAAAACAAATTACATATGTACGCTGAGTTCAGTGAAACGAAACTACAAAGAGGCAATTTCATATTAGATACACAAGTTACATTTGCATAAGAAGTTACTCAACACAGCCAAACACAGCCAAACAGCCACCCACTGTATCCCACAGTCGCTCTAGCCTATGGCAAGGTCTTGGTATCAACAGGTACTCAGCAACCATCATTACTTAACGAAAACATAGTCCTTGCTGAAGTATCTTTCATACATTTTTTTCGCTATAGAGAGTGCATCTCCTCGAGCCTTGACAGGATATATCTTTGTATCAGATTGCCACTTATTTGAATAAGCTATCCAATCCYGTCTCCATGTATCAATCCTGAAGGTCTTGTTATCTCTCAAGGCTTTTCTAAGGTGATCGAAATATGACGCTGCCCGAGGAAGATAGTAATCCTCTAAAAGCCCACTCCAAAATTTGTTTGCTGATTCAAGCAGTTACAGTAGAGGAGAATAAGAACCCGCAAGAAAATCTTAAAACAATATTCTAAATTAACTAGATACATATGAAGTAGGAGCTAAACTCTTGATACAACAAAAAAAGATAACAAAAAGTCATAATGGGAAAAGTATTTACCATAATCGTGGAGCTTGCTTTGATTAGTTTCTGTAGTATCAAACCACATAGTGATTTGTGTCCTTGCATTCCACTCATACTGCAGCAAAAATAAATAAAAAACCCGAGAAGCACAAAAATAAACTTTGAATAAGCACAAAAATAAAATGAAGATAACTTTCTGACCTGCCTCATCTCCTTAGGATTTGAAGCCAGCCTTYTTGCACTCTCTAGCCAAGTGCCAAGAAGAAAGTTATCATCAGAAGCAAGAACTTCGTCAATGTCTTTGATGAGCCGAATGAATTTCTGGCTGTGGATATTTAATGCTCTCAAATCTTTATGTTGAAAAGCAGTCATAGCTTTCAGGTATACATCATTTGCTACCTTTGAAAGTGCTTGACGGGTCAAGTCAACCAAATCATACCTGTCGTCAAAAAGCTCAAATATCGCTTGTTCTTGTATATTAATATCCACAACTAACAAACTTAGAACCTGTTTCCTGTCCTCTAAGTTTAAGTATGTACTAATAGCTACACTAAACAGTTTAGTATACTGATTCCATTTATCATTATCACAGATATCTATGAATAAGTGACATGACAAACAAAAAGAAAAAAAAAATTGATATATTCAGTGACTCAGCATACCTAAAAGTATTACTCCCAACAAGTTCCGTCCCAGCATCAAGAAATAGATGCAAAGCCTTGATAGCTTCCTCAGTTGGATACCACAAATGCGGTAACGGCAGGGAAGACCCTGATTTGAGCAAATTATGCGTCATGCTTCTGCGTAAAATGAAAAGATTTTTTGTTTGATGTTCTCTGGCAACTTCCAGTGTCATGTTGTTCACTGGATCCCAATCAGGAAACTCAACTATATAATCCTTATTATGATCCTGAACAAGAATGTCAGAAATATATAACGTACCAAACAAAAATTGGAGTAAAGATGAGCATGAGATAATCTCATATGCACTACGCAGCTATGCATTATATGACATAATCACATAAACAAGACTTTCAATTATTTTAGTCTCATACTCGTACTTCTAAAGGACCGTTCTTTGGCAAACAGATAAGCATCAATAGCAAATAATATCTTAAGCACTATCCAATGTCTCAGACTCCTGCCAAGGCAAATAAAGGTGGAAACAAGTGTGTACTTTCATCTATAACCCACAATAACAAAGAGTCACTAGCTCTAACTTCACATAGAATAAGAAGCATAAGTTTAATAGCAAGTCCAGTTTTTTAAAACTCTGGTCCTTGTTTCAAATAGTCGAAGCATTTAGAGTTGCGTGCCTAGATAATCAAGGCAAMGATAACTAAGATAAATACATGATAATATAGTACAAACTATAAAGGAATTGAGGTGAAAACTTCCAGACTGTCCACTATGAAAGACTAAAAACAGAATCATTTGTAGGAAGATTGAATAAAGAAGCTGTCAGTCTGCTACACGTATCGGGAGAAAGGAACAGAGATTATCAGCCAAAAATAACTTACAGCAATACCATCTGTACAATTGTAAATAGTGTGGTAGAGAATTTCCCAAGCAGTTTCTAGTTGATGGACAGCTTTACCATACCGCCTTTGAGAATAAGTTTTAATCCAATCCTGTGTGAAGAGTACAAAGTATATATTTTTGGTCAGTTGAGTATATACTCTTTCACAATGTCTAATTGCAGGTAATGCATAGAATTGGCCTTTATCAGAGTTGAAAGAAAGTTAAGTAACTTTGTAAGGGAAGCAAAAGTTAGACCAAAAAGAAAAACTTCAACTACAATTTAAACACTAATAAAAKTAATAAGAATCTACAAGCATCTCTGATGGCAAAGGTCATAATTCACAAGTAACACAAGTTACACAGCAGGAACGATAAAAAAGTACAGAAAACAAATGTAATATTAGGAAGAAAATACTCAATGATGCACAGTGAACACACATACGTTATTCACTTCAATCAATAATCAATAACACACATAGCCAAATTCATCTGAAAAATTAATCATATGTATTCACCTACCACAACTTCAACCTTTTCACTTCGAAAAGCCATCTCAGACATGAGCTCATAAACAACTGGATTCTGCTCTATTCCTTCCATGCACATACCAACACCAACCTAGATAAAACATAAAACAATAAATATATATTAAAGCACATGAGATTTCAGTTGTCCATTCGTTCTTCCACTTCATATTATGAATTTATATGAGATTTTGAGAATATGACATCATACCATGGTTGAATTTTCACTGGTTCGAGCATCAATTGGTCCTGAAGATACAGAGTCCAGTACACCATACATCTCAATATTTCCCCCAAAGTTGTGAAGCATGCACCTAGTTAGAAATAAACACATTCTTACTACGGTTCACTAATTGATAATGATTCATCCTCTGAGATAAGATTAATCACCAGACATAAGGAGTGCCATAGAATTGAGAAGAGCTTTCCCATATAGGTTTGACATCAGCAAAAAGATCAAGAACTACCATCTTCCCTCTGGGAACAGAATGAAGAAGGGCCTACATTGAAGAAAAGGGGGAAAAATTATACCTGACGAAAAAGAGGCATCACAGGTGAATGGTTTTTGTTAGATAAAACATAGAAATGATTAGGTAAGGACCCACAGTGAGTTAAAATTCATAGTAATCCATAAGAAAATTGTCCAGTCATAGTCTCGTGTATTCTAAGTTTAAAGGAGAAACAAAGAATGTAACACTTAGCAACAAAGCTATGTTAAACAAGAGGCAAGGCCATACTTCCGTTTGAGSTGGCTTCCAAAATTTAGAATCGGAATAGAACAGCCATCCCTACAAAGACATAAAAATTAGGATGAAATAATTACTGGCAAAATAAACCTTTGATGTTGTCTAGATATAAGTGCACTGATATCCAAATATACAGATACAGCGTGATAGATCTAAGTGCTAGCATACACTATCTGGTTTATTTATACTACTCCCTCCGTAACGCAATAAAAGCAACAATTGAATTTTCACGTATTTTAAGGAAGAGATTTAAGTATTCAACAATGTAAACGAGCAAATTAGTCTAAATAATTTTAACACAAAGAAAAATAGGATGATAAGTTTATTGTGTTAAAATTATTTTGATTAATTTGATTGTTTACTATGTTAAATCTCYTCCTCAAAATGCGTGAAAATTCAATCGTTGCTTTTATTGTATTACGGAGGGAGTATTAAATTTAGATTGAGTGATAAAACATTTATAGAGCAAGCTCAGATAAACTCCATTGGCATCTACAACCACCATATCCAGTCTATTTCTCTAAAACAATGATATCTTAGCATGCTTATATCATGTACATTTCCAATGAAGATGTTATGGGCATAGAGAAAAATAAGTATCTCAATTCCAGATATATTATGAGGATATTAAGAGCTGATTGATATTAATTGATGACTGAACATTCACAGGAGTATTCAAACAACAACCTTATCCCTACATCATCCATGAGATTATGTTTCCCTATACCTGAAGCATCCAAAATTTACAAACACTTTCCAGCTAAGGAGTTTGCCTCTTAGTTTAGCAATCGTCCCAAAATCAACAGATATAGAAAAAGGGGAACAGACAGCATGGAACTGGGAATCTGAGATATGGAAGAAAGAAAAGAGAGGAAGTACCTGCATAAGCCACACAGCATGCTCATCACCTTTGGTCATTGCTTCATAAACAGCTGCCCCAAGTGATGATATATATGTCGGATCATCAGTGGGTGGAGAGTTTTCATTGAATGTGTCACTGTCCAAGTTAGAGCATCAAAGTTAGAGCATCAGAAGAAAACCCAGCAGTAAAAGGTTGAAGACTAATAAATCAATTTTTTTAAAGCCTAACCCAAATGTGGAATCGACTACAAGAACCAAAATATCATATCCAGTGGCCATTCACTAAAATCCTTTCCCTCCATACCCTTCAATCAGGAATATAACATGAAAAGTTGTCTACATCTGATATGGGGAAAAACGAATTGATTATATTTGTGTGTAGCCATCATAAATTCGTTTTTCTCCATATCAGATGCAGACAACTTTTCATGTTATATTGGTATGCCAAAGATAAATAGATGAAATGCAGCAAAAATTGTAGTAAGGTGATGTTATGGACTGATTTTCTCGCAGATTTTGTGGAGATATTAAGCAGTGAACAATGGTGAAAATAGAACTAGGAAACTGATTTGGATTGCTAAACTTGACAATATTACATAAACCTAGGAAATAATACAACTAARTAGTATACAAGAGAATTCATCTCATTATCATTCATCCATAATATCCYCATTCCCATTGCCACTTAGCTATATTTATATACAACTCAACCTAAGAAACTCCTAGAAACTTCTACTAACACTTAATAAGTAAATTATTATAAAATACCTAAATTACCCTTGTACCGCTAATGTACCATTCATGACWGATGAAACTTAAGAAAATAATGGCTGAATTTCAACAAGAACGAGATGGACAGCTAACTTAAAATTTTATGATTGAAACACATTCCTTCATGGAAACATTAGAGTTATAATAAATAAAAAAGTCTGTTTACCAGTTGTATATGTCCGTCACATCTCCGTATTCTGTTCAAAGACAAAAGATGCAGCAAATAAGCTCATGCTTTAAGTTTGTGAGACCAAAAAAATATCAAAAATAAAGAAAATAGAACACAAGAACAGCACAATACAAAATTTACACTTCAACTGTGTTTTTAAAATACACACCAATCAGATCTATCAGCTCAAGCTACGGACGAACTACAAACATAGCAGTAAACCATCTGTAGAGCTTCCCAAACAATAAATCCGATGCAAAATTTTGTGCAGTCAGTTACATGACCCAGCTAAAGGCTGAAATCTATTTCATATCATTTCACTGCCAAAGTTCAATCTTAGCATGTCATACCATCAATTAAGTGATTTCATCACCACTTTTYAGAAAGCAATGTCTTGTTACCTCATTTAACATGTCCAACATGTGACACTTAAAAAGAAAGTAACAGCTCACCTTTAATCTGTTTCTTAATAAAAGCCTCACCAAGCTTAACGAATAATGGATCAGAAGGATCTAAAAGAAAAGTACAGCACCATCTGGGATCGCCACTAACTGTATTCCTGTAAAAAATCACAGCCATGAAACTTGTCATCCTTTTGAGACTAATAGAACCATGAAAGACCATAACTGGAAATTTGGACAACTATTTTAGGTGATTTAGAAAGCAAACATCTAAAAAGGAAACTCTTGCATGAAACAATGGAGAAAAAGCAATGAAACGTGAAGTACCAATTCCCCAGTCTTGTTATATTTGATAATGGGTAAATTTTTTTCAGTGCTGCAGGTACATTCCCAGAGAATGAAGGCAAGACTACAATAAGGAAACATTATAWTTAGAACAACTGTAATATCAAATTTCTCCAACAGTAACAATAATTAAATAAATGCTTTCTTTGATAWGCACAATACTTCTCTCCTGGTGGTCAAACATCTTAAACTTCAACCATACCAAGGGTGAGTTCTGTTCAACTAATTGTTTGTGATCTATATTACTTTATTAGAACTTATTGAAACTTGTTGGAACTAAATTTTCTGAACTATTTTAGTCATAACTTATCCGAGTCTATAAAAAACTATTTCCCCTTTTTCTTATCACAACTCATTGGAGCTTATTTTTCTTAAACTTATTACAGATGTAGAGCATCAAGAGCTTATAGACCATGAAAGAATGGAGTTGAATAATATGCATGAACTTRTTAGGATTCTTTCAACACATGTGTCATGCCACGTGATATGCCACGTGATAAGCCACCTATTCGTTTCACCKATGAACGCCGCAAAAGGAAAAGCAACACTGAGGGCACTGCTGTCATTCCATAAATACATATGCTGGACCAATCAAGTACTGAGTAGTTGCACTATATATATGTAATGGCTTTCTTGGGATTAGGTCATTCAGAAATTGAGAGAACTTTTAGAATAGTGATTGTAGCATAGTAGCCGTTATTTCTATTTTTCTTTGTTGTATTGCTGTATTGCTCTGTTTTGCCTCTTTCTTCAATACAATCACTTGGGTTGCTCTTTGATATACTGTGTGCGTTGAGTTGTGTGTGACTGAGATTAGTGAGTCATTACATCTTGGTATCAGAGCCGACGACCTGGAAGACCCGATGGCACCCACCCAGGGGCAACGATTGGACACCATTGAAGAGGAGATGACAGATCTGCGAGAGTTGGTTCAGAACGAGGGAGAACGTGACGCTTCGTTCAGACGGAAGTGGGGGAGCAGCTCAGGGGAAGTCTGACGGAGTCCCACCGGCAGATGCGAGAAGAGATGGGTCGAGTTACTGCCCAGATGAATGAGGAACAGAGTAAGCTGAGAGACGAGATACGTCTGTTAATGGTGACTCTGGGAAGAGGTGGGCAACCACCACCTGGGTTCGAAACGCCACGTCCCCCACCGTTTGAAACACCCCGACCACCACCGGGGGAAAACACCCACTCACACAACTYTGGGTGGCGACACAAGAAGCTGGATTTGCCGTCTTTCGACGGGCATAATCCTGATGGTTGGATCCTCAAGGCGGAAAGGTGTTTCGCTTTCTATAGGCTGAGTGAGGAGGAGAAGCTGGACGCGGMGGTGGTATCCTTCSACGGGGATGTCCTGTCCTGGTACCAATGGGAGCACCGCCGTCGACCCATTCAAGGATGGGGTGAGCTGCGCGGCTTGTTGCTTCGACAATTCCGTACGACGTCGGCGGGGTCGCTCTACGAGCAATGGCTGGCCGTGGAGCATACGACAAGTGTGGTGGAGTATCGCCGAAAGTTCATCGAGATGATTGCCCCTCTCGAGAACATTCCAGAACCACTGGCACTGGGACAGTTTATTAATGGCCTCAAAAATGAGATCCGGGCCGAAGTAAGACTAATGGACCCACGTAGTCTGGAGAAGGCGATGGACTTGGCAGTGAGGGTAGAGGAAAAGGCCCAAACTTACGCGGCCCAGCCCAACCGAAATATTGGAGGTAAGTCCAGTTTCCAAACCCAGTCTTTCAATTTTAACAAGGGGCCATCTACACCACTCAACTCCCACGTGTCTTCCCAAAAAATTAATTCCCCTTTTCCACATAGCCCCACTCCCACCTACTCCAATTACTCGAAAGGCTCATCAGCCACCATAACACAACCCATACAATCCAAACCACCTAACACTTCGACATTTCCAAGAAGCTCAGGGGGAACCCGCCAGCTCTCCGATCGCGAATATCAGTACAGRAAGGAGAATAATTTGTGCTTTCGTTGTGACGGGAAGTGGGAGGCCAACCATAAATGTCAAAATCGAGGCTTAAGTGTGATGATAGCTGGGGAGGAAGCAGGGGAGGAGGAAAATGAGGAAGACGGGGGGGATACWGGGGATGAAAATGCTCAAGTCAACTCGSTTGAAGTTTCATTATGCTCGGTGGTAGGGATAACAGGGCMWAAGACGATGAGGCTGGAGGGGTTTATTGGGGGACAGAAGGTGTTGGTGATGATAGACCCCGGGGCCACACACAATTTCGTGTCCGTGGCCACGGTGGAGAGGCTGGGTCTGCCGGTTTCGGGGGGCCGAGAATTTGGGGTATCACTCGGGAATGGAGCCACAGTGAAGGGGTCAGGAAGTTGCAAGAAAGTGGAGTTGGAATTGCAAGGAGTAATCATAACTGAGGATTATTTACCTTTGGAGCTTGGAAATTCAGACTTAATATTGGGCATACAGTGGTTAGAGAAGTTAGGAGAAGTCACCACCAATTGGAAGTATCAATCAATGAGCTTCATGGATTGTGGACACAGGGTGACCTTGAGGGGGGATCCTAGCCTACAACATACACAAGTGTCCCTAAAGGCCATGATTCGAGCTCTGCAAAGTGGGAATGGAGGGTATATGATTGAGATGTGTCAACTTGAAAGAGATTCGGAGGACCCCAAACAGCAATGATGAACCTCCTAAATTCCTTAAGGAGGTTCTGGAAAGATACAATGCTGTCTCTTATACACATCTAGATGTGTATAAGAGACAGGTATATGATTGAGATGTGTCAACTTGAAAGRGATYSGRRGRMCCCAAACAGCAATGATGAACCTCCTAAATTCCTTAAGGAGGTTCTGGAAAGATACAATGGGGTCTTTAACATGCCCAATGGGCTGCCACCGGAGAGGGCCATTGAGCATTCTATCACCTTGCGAGAAGGGTGCAGCCCAATCACTGTCAGACCCTATCGTTACCCGCATGCCCAGAAGAGTGAGATTGAGGCATTATCAGAGCTTCCACAAGCCCTTTTTCTAGTCCGGTTCTTCTAGTGAAGAAGAAGGATTCGTCATGGCGCTTTTGTATTGATTATAGGGCGTTAAACAAAGAGACGATACCGGATAAATATCCTATTCCGGTGATCGACGAATTGTTAGACGAATTACATGGGGCATCGGTGTTCTCGAAACTCGATTTGAAATCGGGCTACCATCAGATACGAGTTAAACCAGAGGATATACCTAAAACAGCGTTCCGCACTCATGAGGGCCATTATGAGTTCATGGTAATGCCGTTCGGATTGACCAATGCACCGGCCACCTTTCAAAGCTTGATGAATGAGGTGTTTCGTCCATATCTCCGTAAGTTTGTGCTTGTTTTTTTTTGACGACATCTTGGTCTATAGTATCGACGAGGAGTCCCACACTCACCATCTTGCCATGGTCCTTGACACACTGTCCTCACAGCAGCTATCACACTTCGGGAAGAGTAAGGTTGCTTACTTSGGCCTTTTGATCTCGGTACGTGGAGTGGCAGTGGACCCAAACAAAATTGAGTCGATGTTSAAATGGCCCACTCCCCGAAACTTGAAGGAGCTCCGAGGCTTCCTTGGATTAACGGGCTACTACCGAAAGTTTGTGGCTGGGTACGGACGTATAGCATCCCCCTTGACAGAGCAGCTTAGAAAGGATAATTTTGGTTGGAACATGGAGGCCCAAGAAGCTTTTGAGCAACTCAAAAAGGCTATGACCACTGTACCGGTTTTGGCTCTTCTCGATTTTTCTAAGGAGTTCGTCATTGAAGCCGATGYGTCGGGTTTCGRACTAGGGGCAGTATTGATKCAAAATCAGCGACCCATTGCTTATTATAGCCATACTTTGGGGGTCCGAGCTCGGATGAGGTCTATTTATGAAAAAGAGCTTATGGCAATTGTTTTGGCGGTGATTAAATGGCGCCACTATCTACTCGGAAGGCGGTTTGTGGTGAGGACGGACCAACAAAGCYTGAAATATCTCCTAGAACAGAGGGAAGTGGGCTCCGAGTATCAACGTTGGGTGTCGAAGCTTTTGGGGTACGATTTTGTGATACAGTATAAACCAGGGCTGCCAATAAGGTGGCAGATGCTTTGTCACGGAGGGAACCACCTGTGGGATCRTTGCAGGCCTTGATCTCGTCGTCGGGCATTGATTGGGAAGGGGTGCAGGTTCGTCTTCAATCAGACCCTTACATACAGGAATTAGCTAAGGAAGTGGCTTCGGGGCAGAATTCCAACAGTGGGTTTACTATCGATCAAGGGCGGTTATTGTACAATGGGAGGGTGGTCTTACCTCCCTCTTCATCGTTGGTCCAAGAAATCTTGTGGGCTTACCATGACAGCCCGGTTGGGGGGCATTCCGGGGAGCTTAAGACTTACCTTCACATCGCCCAAGAATGGTATTGGTATGGGATGCGCAAGGCAATTACCAATTATGTCCAGGCCTGCCCCACGTGTCAACAGCACAAGGCATCGGCTCAGAGCCCAGCTGGCCTCTTATAGCCGCTTCCAATCCCGACACAGGTATGGAAYRATATCACCATGGACTTTATCGAGGGCCTTCCCAAGTCACTAGGGGTGGATACCTTACTTGTAGTTGTGGATCGATTCACAAACTCACTTCATTGGTCTCAAACATCCCTTCTYCGCTGTTACGGTGGCAGCCACCTTTGTTAAGGAAGTAATTCGGTTACACGGTTTTCCAGCCTCCATTATTTCCGATAGGGACCGAGTCTTCATGAGTCACTTTTGGCGTGAGTTATTCCGATTGCATGGTACAAGCCTTAAGCGAAGTACGGCCTACCATCCTCAGACGGATGGCCAATCGGAGATTGTCAACAAGGCGGTGGAAACATATCTCCGGTGTTTTGCTAGCGGTCATCCACGGCAGTGGGCCAAGTGGCTGCCTTGGGCGGAGTATTGGTACAATACCTCCAYCCATACTTCCACTCGACTCACACCCTTTAAGGCTTTGTATGGCCGGGACCCCCCACCTTTGGTTCGCATTGACACAGGACAGACTACAGTGGGGTCAGTGGAAGCACAACTTCAGGAGCGAGATRCGATACTTGATGATCTCCGAGTCCAACTGTCACGAGCTCAACACAAAATGAAAGTGATGGCTRASAGGAAAAGGAGGGAGCTGCAGTTGCAAGAAGGGGATTTCGTGTACTTGAAATTGCAACCTTATCGACAACAATMCCTTGCAAAGAGGCCCTTTGAGAAGCTAGCCCCCAAATACTACGGTCCCTACAAGGTGCTGCAAAAAGTTGGCTCTGTGGCCTACAAACTGGACTTACCACCCCATTCTCACATTCACTCGGTGTTTCATGTGTCACAATTGAAATTGGCTGTGGGGCCACTCACTCCCGCACAACCACTCCCATCACAACTCTCGGCTGATTTGGTTCTGGAGGCCCAGCCTGAGGCAATCCTGGATGTACGAGTTCAGTCACACCCTCAAGGGGATATTAAGGAGGTGCTGGTTCAATGGGGTGGCTTGCCCGCTTTTGATGCTACCTGGGAAGAGGCTTCGTCTGTGGCTCAAAGGTTTCCTGACTTCCATCTTAAGGACAAGATGGCTCTTTGGGGGGAGGTATTGTCATGCCACGTGATATGCCACGTGATAAGCCACCTATTCGTTTCACCTATGAACGCCGCAAAAGGAAAAGCAACACTGAGGGCACTGCTGTCANAATTCCAACAGTGGGTTTACTATCGATCAAGGGCGGTTATTGTACAATGGGAGGGTGGTCTTACCTCCCTCTTCATCGTTGGTCCAAGAAATCTTGTGGGCTTACCATGACAGCCCGGTTGGGGGGCATTCCGGGGAGCTTAAGACTTACCTTCACATCGCCCAAGAATGGTATTGGTATGGGATGCGCAAGGCAATTACCAATTATGTCCAGGCCTGCCCCACGTGTCAACAGCACAAGGCATCGGCTCAGAGCCCAGCTGGCCTCTTATAGCCGCTTCCAATCCCGACACAGGTATGGAAYRATATCACCATGGACTTTATCGAGGGCCTTCCCAAGTCACTAGGGGTGGATACCTTACTTGTAGTTGTGGATCGATTCACAAACTCACTTCATTGGTCTCAAACATCCCTTCTYCGCTGTTACGGTGGCAGCCACCTTTGTTAAGGAAGTAATTCGGTTACACGGTTTTCCAGCCTCCATTATTTCCGATAGGGACCGAGTCTTCATGAGTCACTTTTGGCGTGAGTTATTCCGATTGCATGGTACAAGCCTTAAGCGAAGTACGGCCTACCATCCTCAGACGGATGGCCAATCGGAGATTGTCAACAAGGCGGTGGAAACATATCTCCGGTGTTTTGCTAGCGGTCATCCACGGCAGTGGGCCAAGTGGCTGCCTTGGGCGGAGTATTGGTACAATACCTCCAYCCATACTTCCACTCGACTCACACCCTTTAAGGCTTTGTATGGCCGGGACCCCCCACCTTTGGTTCGCATTGACACAGGACAGACTACAGTGGGGTCAGTGGAAGCACAACTTCAGGAGCGAGATRCGATACTTGATGATCTCCGAGTCCAACTGTCACGAGCTCAACACAAAATGAAAGTGATGGCTRASAGGAAAAGGAGGGAGCTGCAGTTGCAAGAAGGGGATTTCGTGTACTTGAAATTGCAACCTTATCGACAACAATMCCTTGCAAAGAGGCCCTTTGAGAAGCTAGCCCCCAAATACTACGGTCCCTACAAGGTGCTGCAAAAAGTTGGCTCTGTGGCCTACAAACTGGACTTACCACCCCATTCTCACATTCACTCGGTGTTTCATGTGTCACAATTGAAATTGGCTGTGGGGCCACTCACTCCCGCACAACCACTCCCATCACAACTCTCGGCTGATTTGGTTCTGGAGGCCCAGCCTGAGGCAATCCTGGATGTACGAGTTCAGTCACACCCTCAAGGGGATATTAAGGAGGTGCTGGTTCAATGGGGTGGCTTGCCCGCTTTTGATGCTACCTGGGAAGAGGCTTCGTCTGTGGCTCAAAGGTTTCCTGACTTCCATCTTAAGGACAAGATGGCTCTTTGGGGGGAGGTATTGTCATGCCACGTGATATGCCACGTGATAAGCCACCTATTCGTTTCACCTATGAACGCCGCAAAAGGAAAAGCAACACTGAGGGCACTGCTGTCATTCCATAAATACATATGCTGGACCAATCAAGTACTGAGTAGTTGCACTATATATATGTAATGGCTTTCTTGGGATTAGGTCATTCAGAAATTGAGAGAACTTTTAGAATAGTGATTGTAGCATAGTAGCCGTTATTTCTATTTTTCTTTGCTGTATTGCTGTATTGCTCTGTTTTGCCTCTTTCTTCAATACAATCACTTGGGTTGCTCTTTGATATACTGTGTGCGTTGAGTTGTGTGTGACTGAGATTAGTGAGTCATTACAACATGCTATACTCTATCTCCTACCCACAATGGTCTTTGCAGCTACTGCAAATATTTAGAAGAAAGAAAAATGAAGAAAATATACTATGAAGATGAGCTTGTTAGATTTGTTTTCCATATATTTATATCCACTAAATTAATTTAAATTTTCAGACTTATATGTTTAGAGATATATATGTGGATTTGAAAATATACACTAAATTAATTCAATTTTTTTTAAAATGGGGTAGAGGGAGACCGAAAATGGCTTGGTGGGTAGGAGTTAGAAAGGACCTGAAACATTTGGATCTGCAAGAGAGTAAAGCTCTCGATCGTAGGAAGTGGAGGAGGAAAATCTATGTGGATGACTTCCCGGAATAATCACTTTTGGTTCATGTTAGTCGACCCCATTTATGGGATTAAGGCTCTAATTGATTGGTATGTTTAGAGATATGTATATATAATAATTAAAAGGTGCATTGGAGACCATGACAATTCAGATAACAATATTTGCAGGAGTACATGATTTACCATTGGTCGACTTTTTCTCAAAATAATTCAACAAAATCACTAAATAAAGGTTGATTTAAAAATACCTGGGGTCATTCCTAGCTCCAACATACGAGATAATATCTGCTTTTGTAAGGCTAATTGATGATCCAACCAACTTTGAGGTAATGGTCCACCCCAACTGTAAAAATATATTATTTTGGCTGTTAGTGATCAAGGTGATAAGTTTTGGATCCATCCTATAATTACAGATTACATAAGCTATTAACAAGTTTTGGCGGTAGAAATGATATCAAATAGTTAATTAAATCAAATGAATATTAAGAAAAAAAAATTCAAACAGAACCTCCTAATAATTCATAAGTTCCTATAACAGGGGTCTAGATGTCAAGGATGTTCAGAGCACTTCTTTATACTAAAGCTCTGTTTGGTAGAGCGTAAAACATWTTCTATGAAAAGTGTTTTCCTCCATTTTCCAATTTTACATTGTTTGGTAGAAAAGGGATGTAAAACSATTTTCCATGGAGTAAAATTTTCCTTACAATCGTGGAAAACTATVTTCCTTCCAAAATGAAAGGAAAACTATTTTCCTTCCTCCTCTTGTACACTCCTCCCTCACTATCTCCTTATTTTACATGCAACCAAACAATGGAAAATTGTTTTCATGAAATTTGTTTTCCATTGTAAATTGTTTTCATAAAAATCATTTTACATTGAAAATGTTTTATGCCCTACCAAATGGACCCTAAATTTGCACAACGAAAAAGGAAAGTGAAATTGGAATTATTCTGCACTGAGTTACTGACCCATGTAGGTTTCCCATGCGTGCCCATGCAAGGAAGGCAGGTCCACCAAAGAAATCGTTTAGGTCATCTTTACTGACATTGAAGTCCTGCAACCACAATAGGCAAAACGGGACAAACCCTAATTCAATCAGTGCTAATGTATTAAATTCTAATGACTGCAGGAAGGTAGWATGATTAAAATGCTTTATAATATTTGAATTAGACCCTAGGTGTATCGTTGACTCAAAAAGATTTCAGCCTCCCTGTGCCCTATAGTCAAATTAGTTCATAGGTCATTGAAATCTAGCCAATTACCTGTACATAGGCAGAGAGATCTTAGCAAGTTAGCAGTGAAAGGGTAAGTTGCRAAATGATAATGAAGCACAATAGCCAAAAACCTAAGAAATCCTCAACCAACCACACTAGTTTGATTACATAGGCATCAAGAAGACAAGYGTTCATGTGAAAAAGCTTAAGCTAAGTTGGATTGCTGGCTACCTTAGGCAGCTATACAATCTTTCCTCAGGTTTCAGGTTCTAAGGTGCGCTGAGTTGCAACCAGATACAATAGGAAATTTAAGCAGATACTCACAATAAAGACTTTCTGCCAAATGGTTTCTTGTCCTGTAAAAGCTAAAGGCAAGTTAATTCCTTGAAGAGCCATCCAGTCAATCTCTTTTTCCCATCTTTGCCAATCCCACCAAACATAGGAATCTGCCGAAAAATAAGAAAACCAAAAGCAGAGGTAATACTTGAAAATTAGTACCAAATAGGACAAGCCTGACCTGAGAAAATGAGAACTGAGAAGCAAAACTGAAATTGATAGTGCATACATGAAAAAAAGTACCATATAAGGTGACAATGAGAATTGAGAGGCAAAACTGAAATTGATGGTGCAAACTAGGAACAACAGAGATAAAGTGAATAATAAGAAAGAATCATTGGTTCCCTCAAACACCTAAACCATTTCTAAAATAAGGTAGAATTTTAATTAACAATGTCAACCAACAAAGTCTTTCACAGTTTGAGGTAAGGCTTTTATACTATCTAAAGATTTGATCGAGTCTATAAATAGCAATCAGCTATTGTCTATTTTGCATCCAACCAGCATCAATAAGACATGAAGCTACATAAATTGTAATATCCTTTTAGTATGCTATTGCATGGAATATAGCCTAAGTAAGGGAAGAAGGGGAAAGAGAAACAAACACTGAAAAACCGATGTCGGTTTCCTTCTCAAACACTGAAAAGAGAAACAAACACTGAAGGTGAAAATAAAGGTGTTAGACAGGAATTCTATCTTCTTCTTAAATCAGCCATTTGAGTATTTGACCAAAGATGTTTAATTCTTGTGCCCCRTCATARTGTCATATAATCATGAAATTAGAATGCATGTAACTAGATCACAACTCCCCAAGTACTTGATTCTAATTAGCGGCATTGAAACAAGACTACACTCACTATATAATGACAATGGAAAAATTAATTATAAACAAGGAATTGAAAGTCAGGGAAAAATTACACTTACAGCTTGAAGTAACAACATTCTGATAATAATTCCACGGAACTGGACGTTTCAAGATCATGCCCTTATCTTTAAGGTAAGGAAGKGATCCTGGTTTTGGGATAGAGCCTATCTGAACTCCTCCAGTCTTATCCCATGAAACATGTGCACCACATAAATACTTCAGATACCAGTGGAGGCCAGAAGCTATTTCCACTGCTGAAGTGCCCTTTATCCTGAAATGCAACTTAGCACATCTACAAGTCATGCCACTAGCCGGGAGAATAACAGAAAAGTTAAAACATGTGATACTATAGTTTGCAGAAATACTTAGATTACTTACACAATCTGTGGCCCATGGCTACTTGACTTGTTGTAATTTTCAATCCAGAAGCAACTGTTCCCACCACAAACATCCTAGTATGTGGATGTAAGATTATGTTAATACAATATATCAGCAATACTGCATGCCTGACAAGAATTGAAAAGGCAGTATATTACTGTAATAAACTAATAACTTAAGGTATGCTTCGTATTATACAACTTCAAGCTCAAGCACATTAATAAAGCACAGCTGCTAATGTTAGTCATGGAAAACTCCAAACCCACACAAAAGTTACAAATTAAAGGTTCCAATGGAAGCTTATGCAATCCATCAAAATATGTATGAGCTCTATTGGGATTAAACACACAAACCATTAAAGTTAATAAACAGGTGTATGTTCAATATAGGCACATCAATTTAATCAGTTATGCAACTTTTAGTGGATGGATAATTGACATTGGTAAAGCTCACTATATGTTACTACTGAAAAAACCTACGGGCAATCAAATCCCGGACCGATGTGGTTATAAACTTCACTTGTGTTTTGCAAATGCACATGAGACATGAGAGATGAGCACATCCTTGTTTGATTGCATGGGAACACAATTAGGCACAACAAAACCAAATGAAACAAATGACAAAAACATACAGTTCCAAGAGACATCATACATTCATACATCTTGTGGCATGAAAGGGTCAGCGGATAAATTGCACAAGGTATTACGCCTTTAGCACATAGCTCAAGAGGATTACTAACATAAAACAAATTATGGACGGAATGTCAACATGGTACAAGATTGGAGAACAGTGAACTTGGTGAATGAAATATTATGCAGACATTTCCATTTTCCAACAACAATCATCAAAGACAACAACTTGATAGAATGTCAAACAAATTAAAATGAATTCAACTTGATAATGGAAGGTTTTTAATTTATGTGCCAAATTATGTAAAGAGAGGGGAATTAAACCCAATAGATTTGCCTTTTGACTAAAATCAAAATTCTTCAAACAAGGAAATTAACAAAAGCAGAAAACATATTGAAACAAACCCAGCAAGAATTGATTCAAATAAAGCTAACACCTTTGTGATAATCCTCAAAGACATTGTGCCAAGTCAAAGATGAATAGAAATGTTGTACTCCACTAAGCGATAAACATATCAAAATCAACCCCAGAAAACCCCAGAAAAAAGATTAGTGAAAAAGCTGATACCTTTGAAATAATTTTGAAGATGAAGCTTGAAGAATGAGAAGGCAACAATCTTTGAAGGACCCCTTTAGCTGCATTTTCCTGGATTTTTGAAGATGATTGCTTGGAATCTAAACGGTTGATTATGGCTTTTATGGGTTCTAAATTCTGGGATGAATTGATTAATGGGCATGTTATGAAGATMAAAATCAGAGTTTTTATTAGAAACAATGATTTGCAATGATACATAGCTTTTCAAAAATTAATAACACAACTATATATTTGGTTTTTTGTTTGGGAAGAAAACTGTGATTGAAGTGTAAGCAAGTCAAATGCGTCTTCTAAGAGAAAATTTCCAGATAATGATTCGTGTTTAGTTTTTTTTTTTGTCAACGCAAGATTTTTTATTAKTAAAAAGAAAAATGGAAATAAATAATCTCACTTTTGCTCGATCTGCTTAAAACAAACCCACTTTTCGATCTTGAGTGGTTGGGTTCGACTAGTGAGCGCCTGAGCGGTGGGTTCGAGGGGTTCGRTTTGAGTGGTGAGTGGTGGGTTCAAGGGGTTGGGTTTGGTACTTTGGTTCGAGTGATGAAGAATGGTGGGCGATGTTGGGTGGTGGTTAAGCTTTGGCTTGAGTGATGGAGGATGGTGATGCGGTGTTGGGTGAGTGATGAGGGTAATGGTGCAGTGCTAGCCTACTGGGCGTTGAGGGAGGTGGTGCGGGCAGTGACGGACCTAGGAATTTCAAATTGAGGGTGYTGAATTCGGTCGTCTTGTATTTCGATTTATCAGTCGGATATTTGAGTTTCTGTGATCTCATCAATTGCCTTTTGAGAGAAAGTTGATTCACCGTTGAAATACTACATTTAGAAGATTAAAAATAAATGATAATTAGTACCTGTAGACCGTGGGCCGACCCTGCGGGGGGGCTTGGGCCTACCTCGTTGTGGTGTGTCGGGGCTTTGAGCCAATGTAACCCACGTGAGTTGCGTTGGCGGAATGTTGTCGGATAGGGAGTCGCCACCGTGCCTATAAAGGTTATTCACGGAGGGAGCCCGAAACGTTGGTGCCAACACAATGCCCCACGTCAATCCAATAACCAGTCGTGGTTCGGGACATTATGCGTAGGATTGAATCAGTAACCCAATCCCCCGCATTGTACGGCCTCTACTATCGGTCTTCCATTGTATTCCATTAAGCACATATTATGATGCACCACATCTTAGCAATTGAAATCTTATTAGTCGCACTACCCTAAGATTACTAAGTGGTTACTATTATACACCAAACAAAGACGTTTCCAATGACCAAGGCGATTCGCTTCATGGTTAGTCAATATAACAGAGTGCCTGAGAGAAAAATCCGGTCGTCCATGATATCTGACTTTAATCGTGCATATCGCACAATTCCGAGTCGTGTTAAGCAATATATACAAGTGTGTAGGATATGTACAAACGAAACATGAAAACAAAGGTAGTAAGCATAGTAAATGTATGATGTATCCGTCTCACACTTGTCGTCTCAGAATGACACAAATCGTTAAATAAAAACTAAAAGATACAGCCTTTGAACGAATTGCTTAATCTAAACAAAGAAACATGTTAGTATTGACAAGTACACGATATGCATTAATGATAAATTGTGAACAACCTGAGTGGTATAACACAATAAAAGGATAACGGAAATAAAGGAAATGGAAAACATAAATAACATTCCTACATAGTTTACAGGAAACTATTATAGTGACGTGGTAGGTTCTCGTACATGGTATTAATTAACGTTGAAACTCGTCATAGTAATAATAGATTGAGAAATTGAGAAATGCAGGGTGTGAGGTGGCGAGTAGTATCTCAGAGTAAACCGTTGTAATCGCGTAGACGTAGATAACAGAATTGAGCGTAGAACTCGAAAATGTATGTGTTTAGAGTGGTAGATGAGAATGTGAGAGTGTGAATACGCAAGTTTAGGGGATGCGTGTAAGTTGGATAGACGTGTCCTCGAAATGAGCAAGGCACGTATTTATAGGCACAGGAGGAGAAATCGAGCGTAATACGCCAGAGGAACTGTGTATAATACGCTCAGAGGAGCCGTAATATACGTAGGAGACCTGCGTATATACGCAGGCCCTGCGTATTACGACTCGATTATCCTACGCGTATTTTCGCGATTTCCTCGATCTTATTTCGCATAATAAACGTGATTTGCCTTGATTCTTCGATTCGACCCACTAGACACCCTGTCCCCAAGCAAGAGTTCTAGAGTGTTCTATGAAAGTTCCAACGATTTCCGGGGTATTTTTTTTGTGTATTTGTCTTTTTTGTATTTTTCTTTCTTTTTCTCTTCTTCTATCCTCTCTTCTCTTCTTCTTCTCTTTCCTTCTTCTTCTTTTCTTCTCTTCTCCTTGCTTTCTGGTCTGCGTATAAAAACTTAATAAAAATGATAGAAAAATATCGAAAAATCAGAAAAAAATCTCAAAATACTGGTGAGGCTCAGAAAAAATCGTGAGAGTGTGATGAAAATTAGAAATCAAGAGAATCACCAGTATAAATTATTTAAAAAAATCCTAAAAATAGAAAATAATTAAATAATAAAAGAAATCATTTTGCCCCCTTATTTTCCTTTGCTCAATCGTTCCAAGTATGACCTCACGTATTTCACTTTTGTGAGTTAAAGCATCTTTTCTAAGTTAGAAACAATCGCGAGACGCGGTATGGTTTCATCAAATGATTACTCTTTTGGGGAGACACTTTTTAGTGTCTACAGAAGCCCTCACTTTGACTGAGTCTGGAGAGACGATAGTCTTCTGTAAGACGAAAGTCAATAAGTATTGATTCCGGGACGGAGAGGCAACTCAAGACGTTCTCACCCTGATTCACCTTTTTCCGCGGTGCTGCAAAACAAAGGTTTTAGGTTTTTAACCTGTAGTCGTGTCCGTGCGGTCTGATTTGCTTGCCTTGGAATTTTTGTTGCCCGGAGCAAACTCCAAAATCCGGAAGAGTGGCGCGGAACTTCTGAGCGGGAGAAGATTCCAAGAACCCGGAGAGATGCTGTTTTGATTCGTTTAGCGGCCGGACCTTCTGTAAATGCGGGAGAAATTTTCCAAGACCGGCGAATGATGTGCTGACGGAACTCATCTGTGCGGGCACGTATAGATTCCAAGACTCTCGGAGGATCGTGTGACTGGGAAGTTTTCTGTCCTACGGTGGGAGAAAGTTCCTAAGACACCAACCCCGAAATCGACTCAACAAGCAATCACGATCTACACTCTTTCGGGAAAGATGCTATTTGGATGACTTGAGATTCTCTTGTATGCGTCTCGAGAAACCATAAGACCCGAGTGGTTCTCGTGCTCTGGGTTCTCTTACTGTAGCGGGAGAGAAGTAATCCCGTATGACGCACAAAAATGTATCGCTTGTGCTCTGGGGTTTCTAAAGGAATTAGACGTCTTCTGAGACCAGACTCGTTAGAACTCGGAAGCGTTCATCAACGTACTGGAAAGTATCTAGGTAGGCGCAGCACAGAGATAGGAAACTTCTCGGGTACAATATCCGAAAATGTTGGTAATAGGACTGCTGCGCGTCGTAAAGCGAAGCCCCACTATTGATGAGTTCCTGAAGAGAAGAAAGTATGTCTCGTCAGCTAAGACATACTACATGCCGGGAAAGTTATTTTTGATTTGTGACAGGGCCGTGAGGGCAACTTCAGTGACGTTCTGTCGCAACCCCGAGTCACCCTCTGTCTCGATCGGTGAACCGTCGGGTGCCAAACAAAGGTCGTTGTATCCTGCCGAGCGGCTGCCTCATGCGGTGTTATGCGCTTGTAAGCTGTCCTGGTATCTCGGGCGCGCCTCTCTCCTCAGGTTGACATGGCACTCTTTCGGGAAAAAGAAAATGATGTTAGGCTTCCCTAAGCGGGCTGACATTGCGGAATTCTGGGAAGAGAAAGCTCCAGAAGTTCCGGGTTGCGGGAAGCGCCTCTCGTAACTCCTTATCCGGAAGAATGATTCCAACCTCAATCCCGGCCTGACCTTGGCTTTTTCGGGAGAGTTTGTGTATTGTAGGGCGCTTGACCTACGGGCTGCACCTTGGTTCGGCAAGAAGTAATGTACGTTCCGTCGGAAGCGCGCTCGTTGCTATACGGAAAGTTGGTCCGCCTACGGCTGACCTTGGCTTTCGGGGGAAGAGGTTGCGTGTTAGGCAACAAGCGCGATATAGACGATGAATGCCGTATTAGGGATATGTAGTGATGAGTATTGACGTTCTCTTCGGTAACGCCGCCCTCGTTGCTCAGGAAACCTTCACCTACTGCGGACACATCGATCTTTCTGGAGATAGGCCTGCGTCTGCGTAGCAACATATTCGCAGCTGATAGAGCGAGAAATGCGTATAGAGCCTGTGTGATAGACTGCATTCCGTATAGCCATGGGACCGCTAAGCCCCTTGTTGCATGGAGGTGGTGGCTAATGTGTGAGCAATGTGCAATTGTAATCTGTGTGTTGTTGACAGGGACATGCCACTATATAGACATCGAGGGATGTATGTCTAATCCCAATCCGCGTCAGATGACTATAAAGGAAGTGTTTAAATGGCATCATGATGTATATGGAGAGTTATTTATAGATCATAATAGCATGAAATGACCAAGGTATAAATGACTAATCGGTAGAGTCTCGATTTTCCTTACGCCAGCTGCCTTTGGAGATGTCCCTCCTTTGGATTGCGGAGAAGAGTTCGGTAAAGAGCCCATTCGAGTCAGAGAGGCGAACGGTGCTTGTATTGCACGATGAGCGCCTTGCCAACCCATGGGTTTTCAGGTGTGTGGTAAGTCGGCTTTAATTATGTGATGGATTAACCATGTCTGGTTAGTGGTGTGAGTTACCCGAGGCTTGATCGCGGTTAGGGAGCCAAATGGAGCTGATATGAGCAAGTGTAAGGCTATGTGTAACTTTGTGGAGTCATGTGGTTTTAGCATATGCTCTTATTTGTGGTATATAGTTAATATTTTGTTAAGGGCCATCAGCAGGTCCTTGTGTGTAGGATGATTTTTTTGTTATTTTGACACAACACGGATAATTTGAGCTGAAATGCTGCCATGAGGAGAGAACATGTAGGCAAATCGTGCTGCAGGGAATGCGGATGAGCTTTGAGGATGGATGTCCTCTGTAGTGACTAGCTTATCATGAGAGATAGACCTATAGTGAAGAGTTGAGGAGAGCTCCTTACGCGTAGCTATGAAAGCAATAGGCTACAAAATGTGCTAACCAAAGATAAAGTACAAGGCTAAATTTGTGACTAAGGGTAAGTAAAGGGATTTGATAGTGGGTTGGCTAGATGATGTAGGTTCACAATAGCTTGAAGGTCTATCGTCGGGTGCTACACTAGACATTTGTGCTCCTGACTTTTAAGTGGAATCAAACCAAATTGGGAGAGTGGTACTCTGCACGTTATTGAGTTATTGGGTCGGACTCCGAGAGGAGCTTCCTATCGTATCCTTTTGGAATCTAACCGTCGTAGTTCTTGATGATTTGGACAATGCCTCGTGTGAGAGGTGCCTTTTGTGGGTTGTAATGTGAGCTTGTGTTTGAGGGTTGAAAAAGGTCGATGATCATTCGAAGTTGCACCCATCGGTGCTGCAGTTGTGCTTTTAGCTCTTGAGCAATTTTTCATATTGATTTGGGCTTTGAGCTATGATTTGACCATGATGGATTTTGACATTGCATTACTTCTATTGAATGGATATTTGATCATCAATTGGTGGCAACTTACTGGATTTTGCCTTGAATCGAGTTGCCCCTTTGTTATAATTTGTTTCTTTTTGCTTTTTCTGGTTCTACTTTAGCCTTGATTCACGTTCTTCCATTCTTCCTACGCACGCCTTTTGGTCCAAAGGTCTCAGTAGATGTGGTGATGAATGAACAGAATAGCTGAATGATGTGTTATGCTCAAAGGGTCAAGGGATTGTGTTTGATGTTGAGAAGTGGAATGGAGGAAGAGGTTATTTTTGTGCGAGCTAATGAAAGAAGGCCTTCTGTGCAATGTCTATTGAATTGTGAGGTCAATCAGTTTGTTTAGGTCATCCATTAAAGTATAGAAGCACAAATTAACATGGAGGCTAGGAGAGATTATTAGAACAAATTAGAAATCGTATTTTTCATTAATACCAAGAATTTATTACATAGAGCTAATTGCAGAATCTAAAGCTAATGAGGTAGACCCAGAATGGAGGGAAAAGAAGGTGATAACAGCTAACGGGAAAGGGACTCTCCGACTTCGATCCCTACGGCTAATGACTCTAGCTGACTCAAGTGAATTGAAGAAGGTCATCCTCTGTCCACTCCGATGTCAGATAGAATTTGCCAACTGTGGGTAAGCCTCGATACTTGAGTGATTCTTAATTAGGTATTTAGGGCTGAAGGCGAAAGAAGGTTTGACCATCTATTCTTCAGTGTGAGCGGAGACTAGGGTGGCCGCACTCCTCTCCATAGTTCACATAGGAGTGAACCTCGTTCTTTCTCCTGGTCTAAGGGTTTCAAGGTTCTCGGAGGATGTGTTGGTCTGAATGTACCACTTGTAGTCATGCCCTAATCGTGGATTGACTGTCTTCCAAAGTAGCTATTTCTTATTCTCAGGAAGTGAACAGAACCACTTCTGACATATTCGGTTAAGGAAAGGCGCGCTCGACACACCATTGGAGGAACAAGACGGTATCATATCCCCTTTTGAGCGCCCATGGTTGGCCTTAAAATCCCTTGACATACAATCGAGGCGTCATCAGTTGTGCGCTGAACTTAGGATGTTTCAGTTCGCGTACATCCTTCGGCAGTTTGCTTGAAAGGTTGGGGTCAAGAGGAGGTTGGTCTTGGTAGAAGTGGGCTCGATGCTTTCTGGATCGCCTTTTCAAACGCTGTGCCAAGGGAACCCGAGATCGTAAGCTCAACTCCTTGATCTAGCTTCAAGCTGTTGAATCTTGAACTCGGACGTGCCCAGTCTTTTGGAGCTTTTCCTTGTGTTTGGTAATTCGAATTAATGGGAGAAGGTTGAGTGTTAGTTGGAAATGGGGGCTCAAACTCTTCGGTTCGAGCAATGAGGCTTATGGAGACCGACCAACCTTGTTTTCAAAAAGATATCACAACTCACGAATGTACCACCTCTCTTGGTCATTCATTGACACATATTGTGATGGCAGAGGTGTCAAATGTCATGTCCTAATTCCATTGGTCCACCTACCCTTCTCTCTCTAGAACTAAATATGTCCCATCACTAATGCAGCGGCCTGCCTAAAACTTCTCGCTTATTCTGAACTATTTTTTTTTTGGAAAGGGCACCAGATGATCATATAGAGAGTATAGTAATGAATCGCACATGATGTCATCTCACGACAGGTTATGGGTCATGCCTAAGGGTCGAGTCTAAGTTTGGTCCTAAAGGTCAATCTGCTAATGTGAGTACGGTCAATCGGTCAAAGTCTTTAGGTCAAAGTCTGTGCCTACCACTAGTGGCCAAACGCCAAGACCTAAAGGTCAGAGTACTACTGCGCTACCTAAATGGCGTCCAGTGTGTTCAATGACCTAGGGTCAAAGTCTGTGTGCGAATAAGGTAAAAAGTGTGGTGAACGTTGTACAGAGACATATAGGCCTATAGCGCCCCACAACAGAAAGTCAAAATATCGCGGTCCTTGAATGCCATTGATTGTGAACTTAAAAGCATGACCATGGACTATATGAACAGAGGTTGTTGTGAAGGCTCTCAGACACTATATCACATCTGCTAGTGACCCCATACTTCCATATACAATATAGACAACGCGATGACAAGTCAACATAAGTGCGGCCTGGTTCTATCCAGGTTATACTACTACAGGAGTGTACTACGCCTAAGAAGGCAGAGCCTGGGTCCAAAAATTTCACCACACAACACATTGGTTGATAGGAATGGCCGAGATAACACCTTATATGCACGCACCTACCCAGGTAAACACGTGCATACGCGGACTGGCGGGATAGGTTACTTAGCCTTAGATCCCATTGCGATTCCATTAAACCACATGCGCAACCAAGGTAGTTATCGCCCCCCTTAAGGTTGGTGCCTAAGCATAGATACATGCACCCATATCTAGAGAAACGCTAAGGAGGGCGCTAAGGTGACCCTTTGCGGAGGGTCACATGCAATATGCCGAAATATTCGCGAGGATAAGCGTATGTTTGATGTAAGTAGGTAGACTTTCCACAGACTCTGTTCCTTATCTTCACCCTCTTTATCGTGTACGTTTTAATACCCCTCCTTATGAATCGACAACATATGCACCAGAGACCCTTGTCAAATTTATCATTATGCATATCGTTATTGTCATACTAACATGTTTCTTTGTCTTGATTAGCATTCCCGTCAAAGGGCGTATCTTTTTAGTTTTTACTTTAACGATTTTGTATTTGCGAGGAGCCCAGGCTGAGCAGAGGATATACATACACATTAATATGCTTACGCAACCTTTGTTTTCATGTCGGGGTTGTTCTGGGTACACTAATCCTACTTCACGTCTTGTTGTGAGTGCTAGGATTCGTTGGGGCTTGAAGCCAACGGAACTTAACCGCAACGTGAGTCGCGATTAGGGGTGAATGTTGTACGAGTAAAGGGCGAAGTCGCCACCGGGTAGAATATAATGATGGTTAGTCGCAGACGACCGCCACAGAAAGAACGCCTAGTGGTGCCAATATAATCCAATTGGCCCCACGTCGAACATGCCAAATAACCGGCGTGGGTTCGGGGAACGATTTGTGTACTGTAATTGACATAAGCTAGACTCATAATATTAGAACTTACATGAAGCGATCGCCGCCTTTGTCCATTGTAGAAGCCTGCATGTTTAGCTGCCCGTCTACTCGGTGCTGTATTGTAATTCATCAAGCACCGACTTATTGATGCACAATCTTCAGACAATTTTGAAATTCTTATTAGCGCACTAACCCTAAAGAACTAAGTGGGTTACTATTATACACAAACAAAAGACTTCTACAATGGACAAGGCGATCGCTTCATGTAGTCAATATTAACAAGGTGCCTAAAAACCGGTCGTCCATGATTATCTGACTTTAATGTGATACGCACAATTGTCGATCTTGTTTAAGCAATATATACAAGTGTGATAGGATATGTAAACGAAGCATGAAACAAGGTTATAAGCATATTAATGTATATGTATATCCTTCTCACTTTCTCTGCAAATACACAAATCGTTAAAGTAAAAACTAAAAAGATACGTCCTTTGATCGAATGCTAATCAAGACAAAGAAACATTTAGTGTGACAATAACGATAGCATAATGAAATTTAAATTGTTACCAAGGTGGTGTAAAACAATACAAAGTTTAACGAAAAAGAATTGAAAAACCAAATACAATCCTACATATTACATGGAATAATTAAGTAGTGAGTTTCTACATTTTTGTAATTAGATTGAAACTCGTCATAGTTATATTAGATTGAGGAAATGAGAAATGAGTGTGTTTAGTTGGCGAGTAATCTCAGAAGTAGAACCTTGTTATCGCTCGTTGGATCGAAACAGAATTGATGCTAAACTCAAGAATGTATGTGTTTAGAGTGTATGAGAATGTGAGGTGTGAATACGCAAGTTTTAGGACGTGTAAGTTGGATAGACGTGTCTCTCGAAATGAGCAAAGGCACGTATTTATGGCACGGAGGAGAATCGAGCGTATATACGCAGGACCTGTGTATATACGCTCAAAGGGCGTATATACGAGGAGACTGCGTATATACGCAGGCCTGCGTATATACGCATCGATTATCCTACGCGTATTTCGCGATTTCCTCCGATCTTATTTCGCATAATACGTGATTGCCGATTTGCTTCGATTCGACGCACTTAGACACCCTTGCTCCCCAGCAAGGAGTTCTAGAGTGTTCTAGAAAGTTCACGTATTTCGGGGTATTTTTTGGTATTTTGTATTTTTTTTGTATTTCTGTGCGTATAAAACTTATAAAAGAAGAAAATATAGAAAAAATCAGAAAAATAATCTAAATCCTGGTGAGCCAGAAAAAATGTGAAGATGTTGGAAAATTAGAAATCAAGAGAATCACCAGTATAATTATTTTAAAAAATCCTAAAAAAAAAATAATTAAAATAAATAAAAGAAAATATTTTTGCCCCTTATTTGTCCTTTGCTCAATAGTTCCAAGTATGACTTCCGTATTTCCAACTTTTGTGAGTCAAAGCATTTTTTCTAAGTAAAAACAATCGCGAGACGCGGTATTTTCATCACTGATTACTCTTTGGGGAGACACTTTAGGTGTTACAGTACACGATTAAACAAAATACATAATTAGTAACGATACAACACAATAAAATGAACAATACCTTGAACTTTTTACAAGTAAAAGCTCAGATAAGAATATCTAATCAAGAAGTGATCGAAGTGGTAACGTAATACAGACGACTCATTAACCGTTAGACCATTCTCTTATATAGATCACATAACTTTAAATCATCATCAATATCCTTTTTCTCTCTCCTTCCAACATTGCCCAGCTCATCTCATTTCCTTCCTTTACAATACCATTCATACACTCCTCCTCCTACTTTTATACACGCAACCCATCTTTTTCTCCGCTCTCAATCTATTCCAATAAATAAATTGAATTTATTTAATGTTTTAGCCAATAATAATCATGATTACTAATATTTATAAAATTAAATACGTAATTGTATAAAACAATTTTAACACTATATAGTAAATTAATTGCTTAATCTTCATAGAATATAAAATCGAATTTCCAATACAACAAGATAATAAATGGTCATAGTAAAAATAATAACCATTTAAATGCCAAGAAAATTAATAAGAAAATTAAATCACAGAACCATCAAGGGAACTTAAGACACATTAACATTAAATCGAAATTACAATGCCACACCATATAAAGAAAAGTTACAAATACAGATACATTTTAAAATGTCAATCAGAACACGGTACAACATCACCAAACAGATAAATATTTTTAAGAAACTTAATTTTTGGTTTTGCCCGCAATTTGACCAATTGCTCAGTCAAATCACGTTTAATTGCCATAATGGGTCTTTGTTCTTCTACACTTGATCGTGTTTTGCATAGGTAGATGCTTGAATATCCACAATTCGATTCTTGATGGATAAACGTGTCATCTTTCTCACTAGCCTAACTCTTTGCTGAGTTATGTCGAACACTGAATCTCTTGCATAGTACTTCCTTAGCTCTAAATGATCAATTAACGCTCCTAAACTTGAACTTCCAAATATGTTGGTAACAGATGTCCTCTATCGAACTGCTGCATTGAATATTAATTTTACCTGGGGGGCACTTTTAAAAAGTAATAAATCGTAAGAGTATGATCACGGGATTCATGTCTATTATGTTCTCGTTAACTTTCAATCATATTAATGCCTAATATTATGGTCCATGTGCAGACGAAATTGGTAATGGACGGCGTTTCTTGCAGCCAAGCGAGTTGATGGTCTATCTAATAATAGAAAAAGGAGCGGCTGGTACACTCTCGACTGCACGTTTCAAATCCTTTTCTGAGCAGACCTATTGGATGCTGTCGCGTATGAGAGCTTATCTTTCTAAGACTGTACTCGTTATGGACTTGACCAATAAGGTAGCCCATTTGGGGTAGATCCATCAGTAAGGTAATAACCCATATTATATTGAATAAGCATTGTACTCAAAATTGGAACAGGAGGAAACTTGACACTTCAGAAATGTCTTCAAACACAGGAGACGATGAAGGACATTAATATCGTTGAGACTCCCTGGCATTCCAAAAAAGAATGTCAATCACAAGTCCCAGTTTGCTACCAAGCTTTCAAGCACAAGTGTGGCACCCTTCTTTGCCCTGGTATTAAGACTTCCATGCTAATGGACGATTTTCCCTTCCAATGCAATACAACGATGCTACCTATCACCTTCCTTTGGAAATCCCACGTTTCTTACCGATTCTAGAGTACAAACTAGTTCATCGTCTTGATTTGGACCATCTCAAATACTATTTCACCGGTAACACACCGTACACCAGCTTGACACGAAACCTTCCGCATAATGTAATGCAGTACTTTCCGCTATACGTAAAGCTGATTCGGCATATACGGCTATTGGCGTAAAGTACAGCAGTCACACCCTACTCAAGTACTACATGCGAAATTGCTGTTGCCTATGATCATGTTTTGTACAAGAGGTGACTATGCTAGACGTCCCAAGGCATTAGGCCTCTGACCAGAAGTATGGTCCTAGTCACGAATAGTTCGCAGATGAATTCCAATGCAAGGGAGTTGATGTGCTGTTCCAAATCTAACTTCCAGTAATTGATTTTGATGTGGCATGGTCCCTTAATGTGTCTTCGAAATCGGTTCCACTTTGGTTAAGTGTTACTATTATCTTTAATTGAATGCAGACTAAAAGGGGGAATTTGAGAAAATCTGGAAAACTCGGAAATCTCGAAAATCTGGTAAGAGGGGGGGAGTCTGGGACTGATTGTGGGATGAAGATTAACGTTTTGGGAAAAACGGGTTAATTGAACACTAATTTGTAAGTGTGTTTGGTCTGAATAAAGTAGTTTAAAGGAGGAATCACTCTGGCCAGATTAATTGGAGGCGTTACATACAATCAATGGGACGATTTACCATATGAATGGACTGACTTTGGAATGTTTGAGCCTGATGCATGCAGACTGAATTTGGAATATTTGAGCTGATTAATAATCAGTTTAAAGCGAAGTCCTCGTTTTGGTTTAATATGCTGAATAAAAAGGTCGTACATTGTCACGTGGGACAAGAACTTACAATGCTAACGTATACAAAGGTAATACTGGAACTGCGTGTATTTGTGACTAACATTTGGACTGGATAACTTAATGTGGTTACTTGATCAGCTTTACAGGGATTAATTATAGCAGCCGTTTTTTATGTATAATTGTCCTGAATAAGATGCTTGAATCAGCCAATTAAGTTGACGGTTACAATCAGTACAATGGGGCAGTTACACATGCATGATGGTGCAATCTAGGCAGCTCTTTTGTAACGTTTTGGACATTAAATTCTTAAGCCGTTTTCTTTGATTATTCTTCTGAGCTTTCTAAGCTAGTTAATTAGTTTCATTATCTCAGTTGTAATGGGTAATTATTGGTCGGTTATAAATGCTCTTTAATTTACCTTTTTTTTTCCAGATTAATTAGTAGCCGCCTACCGGTCAGAGTTTTAATTTTGGACGGTTAATGGTCCATATAAGTTAGAATGCGGGCGTCTTTATTTTCTTAATTTGTATTTCAGAGTATTTGTTAAGATCGCACACTGCTTTGGATGTAAAATTAGCTACATAAGCTAAGTTATGATAATGAAACATACCAGAAATTTGCCAAAAAATCACGAGGTATTCTGATTAAACTTGGACTTTGTTGCAGTCGAGTTGTTTTTCAATTTGAGTGTTTGATCTCAGATTGAAGGAGTGTAAGTTTCAGTGAGAGATTCCTAAACTAACTACTTGTCACGTATTTCATCTAGGTGAGAGTTCACCTAAACATTTACTTACGTCCACATACACAGTGAGTGAGAGTTCCCTGGATCCTGAATTAATATCCTCAAGTTAAGGTGTAGAGATTGTCCCCTAAGACTTGTTTATCTATTCCATTGGTTTGTGCTAGAGAATATGTTCTAAACAACATTCTTGTCCACTTTAATAACTAATTTGGTTGCACGAATTTCATATGTAGTTTTACACAGTAGCTCTCTTACGAAGAACCAGTCGTCATATTGGCCAGGACTCCATTTCATAATACGATTTCAATAAATTTGTTTTTGCACTAGCGAACCCTCCTTCGAAACAATGAACCGAGTATACATGCATTGTGTGCAAAGTAGTCATTGTATAAACCTCAACTCACCAGCTTTCTTTCACTTCACACCGATGGGCCGTTTCGCACTAGTTGACCTTTGTTTGGGAGTAGTTGCTTCGAGGCAGAACCGGTATGCAAGTGCACCAACTACCGCCAATCATCTCAATCCACTTCATTCGCGTCTGTTGTTCCTCTAGCTATTCTCTCTTCGTAAAGAGTCATCACTAGAAGAAGATGAACTAGGAAAATGTAGTGTGTTACCTGTGAGGAGTTCATTTATTTGGTAAATATTTTTGATGATTGATGTAATAATTTGGGAGTGTTTCAACAATAAGCAACTACAAAGTACGAATTGTTGTATCAATTGTTTGTTTGAAATAGACGAAAGTGTATTTTTAATTTATAAGACATGCATTGAATATTAGAACATTAATGCCTGTAACGGTCACATTTATTTGAGAAACATGCATGACTAGTCTTATCTAATTTAGTAGCATGCTTGACCTGTTTTCTCTGATTCAGAAGCATGAGACAAGTCTATCTAAATTCAGAAAGATGCTGACCCGTCTTATCTAATTCAAAGCAGGAAAATGACAATGTATCTAATTCCGAAGCATGCTTGACTTGTCTTATCTAATTCAGATGCATTATTCAAGCATTATCTAAATTCAGAAGCAGTTGTCCTACTTATCTTTGAACATAAAGGAGAACCAGTGACGGATATTAGTTATGAAACAAAGTATGAATGATGTTAATTATTATTAATGTTCTTGATGTTGTTCTTATTGTTATAGTGTTATTATTACTATTATTATTAGTGTCAAATATCTATAAAATAAAAACAATTATCATTGTCATCAAACAATTGCCTGGAAATCAATAAAAGTTTGAAAAACGGAAATTCATTAGCAATAAAATACCGGTAACTAAAATACATAACAAGATGATTTTAAATAAATACACAAACTAAAAGTTCATAATAATAAAACTACGTAACTAGCATTTAACTAAAACTTGAAATTCAACATATTTGTGTGCTTTCATCCAAACAAGTCTCCTTTGTGCTGTTCGATTTTCTTTTTTGAAAGAAATGTCTCATTTCCCATTTCATCCTGTTAATTGATCCAATTGCATCTGTTTATTCACATTTCCATCTGCTGCTTCTTTCTAGCTCCTTTTCCATCATAAACTTACGTCTTCTGTCATGCTCGTCACTTTTCCTGTCTTCGTTGGTTCCCGAT
>SNQN01000320.1:0-31473 GCA_008642245.1 Bassia scoparia
TGGTCAAGGGTTTGGCCAATTGAGGAAAGAAATATTTTATGAAACGTGGTAGAACCGGCGTGCCTTAAAGCTCTAACTCCCGTCACCGAGGTCGGCTGGAGGGGAGTTCTCAATGCCTCACCTTGGTCGGGTCAACATAACTATACATTCATGATACTTTGTTGCCGAAAGAACAATCCCTCCTCAACCATAAATGGACATTTTCCCAATTTAGGACGAGGTTTGCAAGAGCCCCCACTTTGACATGAGTCTGGAGAACATAGTCTCGTAAGACGAAAGTCAAAGTATTCGATTCGGACGGAGAGCAACTCAAAGACGTTCTGCGACCCTGAGTCACCCTTTCCAGGTACCTGCAAAAAAAGGTTAGTTTTACCTGTAGCCGTTGTCCCGTCGATCAGATTTGCTTGCCCTTGGAATTTTGTTGTGGGAGGCAAACTTCCAAAACCTTTGAAGAGTGCGCCGGAACTCTTGAGCGGGAAAGAAACAGGAATGCCAAAAACCGGAGATGCTGACGAACTTCCAACTATCGTCAGCGGAGGAGAAATTTCCAAAGACCAGAAGATGTGCTGACGAGAAACCTTCCACCTATGCGGTTCGGAGAAGATTCACTAAAGACCGAAGAATGTTGCTGAACGAACTTCTGTAGCGGGCAGAAATCTCCAAGAACCCGAAGATCGCTAGCTTGACTGAACTTCATGTGCCGGAAAGAGAACAATACTCAACGACCCGAACACGAACACAAGGTCAAGCTGACGCACTATCTATAGCGAGATAAGATTCAGACCCGAAGATGTACGCTGAACGGAACTATACTACTGTCAGCCGAAGAAAGAATATCCAAGAACCCGAAAGATGTATGCTGATTTGCTGTAGCGCGAGCAACATCGTAGCACCACCAAAGCCGTCATGCCATAATGGAATTCTAACTGAGCGGCTCAGAGAAAATTCCAAAAACACGAACAACTGTCGAAAGGAAAAAGTTCTTAGTGTAACGAAGCCCCAAAACCTACCATTGACTGAGTCTGAAAGACGAAGTCCTCGTAAGACGAAGTCAAAGTATTTACGGGACGGAGGGCAACTCAAGGACGATTCGGACCCCGAGCACCAACTTTTCGTCCAGGTACAGGTACCTGAAAACAAACAGACCGTTCAGATCATTACACACTATATACCGCGCCCCATGCCGGTTACATAGAACCCTGAAAAGCGCCTGAGAATCTCGGTTGGCTTTCTCCTTACGGCTGACCTTGGCTTTTCAGGGAAAGAATGGATGTACAATGCCCTTCCCTACGGTGACCTTGCTTTTTGCGAAGAAGTAAGTAAGTTCCGTCGGAAGCGCCTCTGTTCCTCAGAAACCTTCCCGACGAAGCTGACCATTGGCTTTTCCAAGGAAAGAAGTTGCGAAATGTCAGCACACAAACGCGAAAACTATAAGCGGCATGAATGCCTATAGGCTGTGAATGATGATATGGAATTCCTTCGGAAGGCGCCTCGTTCCCTCAGAACCTTCCCCTGCGACTGACCCTTGGGAACTTTTCGGGACAGAACATGTTGCGAAAAATATGTAAGCAACAATCAACGCATATAGCGCAAACGACCGCTATAGAACAGCGTACAAACAATGTGTAGCAACTGCATGTAAAGATAGGCCCCTAGCTCCGTGTCATAGTAGGATGCCAATCGTGTAAATGTGCCATGTAATGTGTTTCTGATGCAAGCATAGCCATATGCATATCGCATGATCATAGTAACACAATACCACAACTGCAAACTGCTTATGACAGTGTTTGCAATGGTAAATAAATTCTCAATCAAACAATATATAAATGCACATTGAAATGGACCAAGGAATAGACTAATGTTAAAAAAGCTTTTGGAATACTTGCGGGATGAGCGTCTCAAGCCCCCATATCGAGCAAAGGCGATGCTTTGATTGCAAAGTGAGCCCCCAAACCCCATGGGGTGGAATGGCTAAATTTGTCGGGTGTTAATGGTTGGTTTAGTGGGTGAGTAGGTTCCCAGCTTGATCGAGGTGGAGCAATTGTTATGGAGCAAGTAAGCTAGTGAATTTTGTGGATCATGGGTCTTGGCTTAGCCTTTCTGTGGCAGTAATTGTAACGGATGAGGTACTGGGATGTATTTTTGATTTGCCCAAATCGTAACTTGAGCTGAAATACGCATGAGGAGAGAACCTGGAGGAAACCTGCAATGCCCGTGCTTTTGAGGAGGATGACCTGTGACTGTACATAGGATAGCCTAAGGAAGACGTTGAGAGAGCCCCTTAAACGTGCATTGAAAGAATAAGCTAAAGGTTCAAGAAAAGACAAGGCTAAAATTTGTGACTAAGGGTAAGATACATGGGAATTGATAGTGTTCGGCTCATATGATGTAGGTTCCAGCTTGAGTCTTATGTCGGGTGCTACCACTAGGGAAATTTGTGCTTCGACTTTAAGGGAATCGAAAACTATATGAGAGATGGACCTCGCACTTATGAGTATTGGGTCGGACCTCGAGGACAGGGCTTCCTACGTTATCTTTTGGATCAGACCGTCGTGTTCTTGGTGAATGCTTTGGCAAATGTCTCCGTCGAGCAGGCTTTCTTGTGGTTGTAAATGTGAGGCTGTGTTTGAGGGTGAAAAAGGCTCGATATCACGAAAGAGTGACCCACCGGTGCGCAGTATGTGCTTTTTAGACTTTTGCTTTGTTTGAATGGCTTGAACTTTGGATTGCATGATATATTACATTGATCTTGCATTTGTGGAATGACTGCGCATTGAACTCTGATTTTTTGTTTTTTCCGTTCCTTCCCATTTTATTACTTCTCTTTTTTCTTTTGCACCTGTCTTTTCCTTACGTACCGTTTGATCCAAAGGTTAGGCAGATGTGGGTTTGATGAAAGAAAGATAGCTGAATGATAGTGTTATGGGCTCAAAGGTTGCAAGGGATTTTTTATGTTATGTGCTGAAAAGGGAATGGAGGGAAGGGTTATTTTGTGAGCTATGAAAAGAAGGCCTCTTTTCGGCATGTCCATTGATTGTGACGGTCGATTAATTATTTGATTCATTAAAGTGAGAAGCCACAAACTATTATGGAGCCGCTAAAGAAAATAAAAAAAAAAGAAACTTTTTATTAACACAAAAGAATTTATTACATCGAGGCTTAATTCAGATTTGATCCTAAACCTAACATGAACATAGACCGAAATGGGAAAAGAAATAGATACATAGTCTAGGGAAAAGGGACTCTCCGACCATCGATCCTAAAGCTAAGACTCCAACTGACTCAAGATGAACTGAAGAAGGTCATCCCTCTATGTCCACTCCGATGTCGTGACCTTGCAAAGTGGTAATTCCATCGATACTTGAGATGATCTTTGTTATTTAGTCTGAAGGCCAGAAGAAATGAAGGTCTCTTGACCATCTCTTCTTCAATTGGAGCGCGAGACTGTAGGGCAGCAACTCCTCTCATCTACAATATAGTTAGTAACCCTCGTTCTTGTCTGGTTAAGGATTTCAAGCTCTCGGCAAGGATGTTTGGGTCTGAATGATTACCCTTAGTATCTGGCCATGAATGCGTGGCATGATGTCTTCCCAAGTAGTCAATTCTTTCTCAGAAGTGAAAAAAACCACTTCTGACATATCGGTCCAAGGAAAGGGAAAAGACCATTGAGAAACAAGCCAGTAGTCACATCCCTTTAAGTGCCATGGTGGATCTTAAATCCCTTTATGGAATCGAGGGTCATCAGTCAGCTAGAACTTGGTATTGTCTTCGGCTGAGGAAATCCTTGGCAATTTGGTTGAAATGTTGGGGTCAAGAGGAGGTTGGTACTTGGTAAAAGGTAGGGTCGATGCTTTTGGACCGCCTTTTCAAACAGCTTGTCCAAGGAAGAGCTCGAGGTCAACCCTTGATCTTAGCTTCAGCTGTTAACTTGCTGGCCAAGCTTTGGAGCTTTTATTAGGGGGGGCCCATTTTGTGATGTTAAGGCTGTGACGCAGTTGAAGGTGAGGAAAGGTTAGGTTGCTTAGGAGACTCAAACTCTTGGGTCGAGCAAAACGCATACTGGCTGGAACACTTATCACCCATGCTTTCAAAAGAATAAACCCTTAGTCGAACTCCCAATCAGAAGTACAATATAACTAATGACACATCATGAGACTGCACGATGCAAATGCATGTCCTCAAAAAATTCCAACAATAGGTCATCCTCTTCTAGAATGAATGCACTGAATGCAAGGATTGACATCGTTTGTTTTTATATATTTTTACTATATATATTTTTTTTAGAAAGCAACCACAACATGACATCAGGAATGTATGATATGCACATGTCCCTGGCAAAGTGGTTAGGGTCATGCCTAGATGTGCTAAGGGTGAGTCTAAAGTTCGGACCATAGGTCAATCCTTGTGAGTACGGTCAAAGGTGCAAAGTCTCTAGGTCAAAGTTGGCCTACCCTAGTGGTCAGGGTCACCTAAGGGCAGAGTCTATGCCTACTCTAATGGTCAAGGGTCAAGACCTTGGCGTCAAAGTCTAAAGGTCGAAAGTTTGGGAACAAAGTCCATGTTCACAGACCAAAACTAACAGAGAGTCCAACCTAAAGTCAAGCTATGGCTATGAAAATGCGATGATTGTCGAACTTAAAAGTGACCATGCACTATAACTGCAAAGTGTTGTGTTAATCATAGACAACAATGAGCATAGGACCCATACATGCCCAATATAAATACAAGACAGTGATGAAAGTCAACTATGGTCGGTCTAGGTTAAGTCAGAGAGTGTACAGCCCTTAAGGGCCAGAGCTGGGTTCAATTTCACCACTTTCACAGTAAGTGATGTATGGCGAAGTTACCCTTAATGGTACACGCATCTGTAACAGTGCACACACGGCGTGGGTGGGATAGGATTGCCTAGCCATCACGATCATTAACCACATGCAACTAAGGTAGTATCCCCCCTTAAGGATACGTCTCGACATAGAAATGCCCATATTGAGACCAAGGAGCTAAGGCGCGACACTATTCGAAAAGGTCACATGCAAAATCCAATAACGTGATGATGAGATTATGAGACTTTCAAGTCTTGTCCACTTCACTAACGGTTGATTATCCCAGTGAAGTCGCCAAATTGTAGACCGGGGCCAACCCCGCAGGGGCTTGGGCTACCTCGTTTGTGTTGTGCGTGGGCTTGAGCCACGGAACCCGCACGTGAGCTCGTTGGGGTTGTGTTGTCGCAGTAAGGGAGTCGCCACCAGTGCCTATATAGGTATTCACGGATGCCCGAAACGTTGGTGCCAAAACAATGGCCCCACGTCCAATCCAATAACCAGTCGTGGTTCGGGACATGGTACGATTGAATCAGTAACCCAATCCGCCCGCATGTAGCGGCCTCTACTCGGTTCTCATTGTAATTCCATAGGCACGATTATTGGATGCACACAACATCTTACGCACATTATTGAAATCTTTAGCGCACACTAACCCTAACGATACTAAGTGGGTTACATATTAACACAAACAAAGACTTCTACAATGGACAAGGCGATCGCTCCTTTGGTTAGTAAATATTAACAAGGTGCCTAGAAACCTGGTCGTCCAATATTACTTGACTTTAATATGATACGCATAATTCCGGTCTTGTTTAAGCAATATATACAAGTGTGATAGAAATGTACAAAGAACACTGACAACAAAAGGTTAGTAAAGTGTAGACGTGGCCGCGCCCTAGCTTATAGCTGTGCGCGGCTGGTACTAAATACGAGGTGCTTTTGCGTGGGCTTGAGCACGGATCCGCACGTGAGTGGTTGGGTAGTGTTGTCGGTAAGGGAGTCGCTCACCTGCCTAGAAGGTTATACCTCAAGGACGCTCGAATACGTTGGTCAAAACAATGGCCCACGTTCAATCAAGTAACCAGTCGTGGTTCGGGACTGTACGAATCAGATCTGTAACCAATCGCCCGTGGCCTCTACTCGGTCTCATCTGTAATTCTTAAACCGATTTATGGATGCCGCAAACTATACGATTTTTTTAGCCCATTAGAAGCGGTACTAACCCTAAAATTACTATGAAAGTGGTGTTACTATTAGCACAAGAGACTACCTAACCTAGAAATGTGACCACTTTGTATTAATCAAGTTAAAAACCGGGCCTAAAAACCGATGTCCATAATATCTGACTTTATGTGATTCACATAATTTCCGGTTTGTTTAGCAAAATATATACAAAGTTATTACAACAATCACAATATGAAGGTATATGAATTCGCAATATATGTACAAACCCAATCCTTACCTAAATCTGCAAACAAAACAAAGGTTAGTAAAACGAATACGAAAGCGAATCTTCCGCCTTGAATCGCTATAACAAAGACAAATAAAAACATTGTTATTCATGATAAAAACGGAGCGCAATGAATTGTTCGCTTGAATCGCTATACAAGAATAAGAAATTGTTAGTATGAACAAGTGATGATTGAATAATGAAAACGAAATCAAGGAAAAGAAACAACAAACAACAATAGAAACATGGAAAACTCTATGGAAAACCTACATACTTACACTGGAACGATTCAAAATCGGTTTCTACATTGTTTAAATACATTAAAACTCATAACAATGATTAATCAAATTAAAAGAAAGTGAAAGAGAGTATTTGGTGAGTAATCTCAGAATTCAACTTGTTTTCGCTTGTCAAATCGAATTGAAGAACGCAAAAGGACTCGTATTTATGGTGATATTTGTGAAAGATATTGTGAAATGAGGGTTTTGTGAATGAAGAGAAGCGTATAGAAGTTGAAGTTGGAAGTCGGAAGTCGTGTGAGATTGTGTCAAACTCGTGTGTGTTCTCGAATGAGGACAGGCACGTATTTATAGGCGCGGAGGAAGAACAGGAGACGTATATACGCTCAGGATATACGCTATTAGCTCATCTCAACTACTATACGCTTCTCATAGGAGCCATCCGTCTTTGCAAAGTTGTATACGCTGGGAGCATATACTGCTAGAGGAAGCAGAGCGTATATACGCTCAAAGCAGCGTATATACGCTCCTTTTGTGTAACATTTTTATCCAAAAAATACTGAAATATTTGTTCGGGAAATTCTTTGCCATAGTCTCGAATTTCAAAGATTACGGATTAATTTAGACGCCTCCTTCGCAAGAAAGTATGATTCTAGAACAATCCGCGTATTTTTCTAATTATCACGTAATTTTACTTGCGTATTAAAACATTGCAAAATCATAGAAAATCATAGAAAAAATCAGAAAAAAAATAATTTAAAAATACTGGCGGATTCAGAAAATGTGACGAACATGATGAAAAACAAAAAGCATGAGAAATCGCCAGTGTAACGTGTTTGAAAACCTTTGAAATTATACGAGAAAAAACCGAAAGAAATATTTTGCTGTATCCTCGACTTTAGCCCTACATGATTCGAGTGTGACTTGACATATCACATATTTCGAGCTCATTACGAGTTCATTGCGTTTTTTCAGAGTTCGAATTAATTGCGACACGATGGTATACTTCATCAATGATTACTCATTGTGGGAGACATTTTAGTGTCTACAGTAAGCATAATATGTATATTGATATATCCTTTCACCTTGTCTTCTGAATAACACAAATCGTTAAAGTAAAAACTAAAAGAGACGTCCTTTGATCGAATATGCTAATAAAAAAGAAAATATTAGTAATTGACAATAACGATATGCATAATCATAAATTATGACAAGGTGATGAAATAATAATAAAGTTAACGAAAAGATTGAAAACACGAATAACAATCCTACATATTTACATGAGAGGATTCAAAAGTCGGTTCTACATTGTATAATATAAATAATAAGAACTCGTGATAATAATAATCAAGTAAAAAGAAAACGCAAAGAGAGTTGTAGGTGAGTAATCTCGGAAGTAAACCTTTATCGCTCGTTGGATCGAAACAGAATTAATGCTAGAACTCAAGAAGTATGTGTTAGAGTTATGAGAGTGTGAGAGTGTGAATAGCAAAGATTAGAACGTAAAAAGTTAACTAAGACGATGTCCGTATCAAATGAAGCATAAGCGCAACGCTATAAGCACGAGGAGGGGAAAATCGAGACGATATTAACGCAGGAGACGCGTATATACGCAGGATCTGCGTATATACGCAGAAAACAGCACCTAAGGCGTATATACGCAGGCCGCGTATAAACAGCCGATTATTCTGCGCTTATTGTTGATTTCCTCCCGATCTTATTTCGTGATTTGCCTTTATTCGACGCACCTAGAACACCTTGCTCTCCAAGCAAGAGAGTTCTAGGTGTCTAAAAGGTTCCACGTATTCCGCGCGGTATTTTTTGTGTATTTGTATTTTTTTTGTATTTTCTGCGTTAAAAACTTAAAAAATCGTAGAAAAATATAGAAAAAATCGAAAAATAATCTAAAAATACTGGTGAGCTAGAAAAAATGTGAAGAGTGCAATGAAAGTGAAATTATGGAGATCACTAATTAAATTATTTTAAAATCCTAAAAATAGAAAATAATTAAAATAAATAAAGAAAAATATTTTTGCCCCATTTATTGTCCTTTGCCAATAGTTCAAGTATGACCTCACCGTATTTCCAACTTTTGTGTGAGTTCAAAAGCATCTTTTCTAAGTCGACAAAATCGCGAGACGAGCGTATGTTTCATCACTGAATTACTCAATTGGGGAGACACATTTAGGTGTCTACAAAAGCCTCATCGAAACACAAATCAAAATCTTTTGAAAGCAATGGCAAGGTTGGCCAATTGAGAGAAATATTTAAACGTCGGAGAAAACCGGCGTGCCCTTAAAAAAGCTCTAACTCCCGTCACCGAGGTCGGTGAGGGAGTTTCTCAATGCCGTCACCTTGGTCGGGTCAACCTCTATACCATTCATGGATACTTGTGCCGAAGAACAATCCCCTCCTCAACCATAAAATGACATTTTTTCCCAATTTAGGACGAGGTTTGTCTCTTGGCAACGTGGAGACCTTTTCCAAATTTTCAAGCATAGGTAAAGATGACCCAACCAACACTAAAGTCTCATGAATACTTCAATTTCATTTTCAACATGCGGAAAGATAGTGGTCATTGTCTTTGGAAGGTGACCGAGCATTGCACAAGCCAAAAGCATCCTACGATAGGCGAAAGTGATCGAATGGACATGTGAATGTCGTCTTTCCTTGGTCATCCGGATAAATAGGATTTGAAAGAACCCCGAAATAACCATCAAGGAAACAATAGTGAGAATGGCACTAAGCCTCTCCAACAATTCATCAATAAAGGGTAGGGGAAATGATCCTTCCGGGTGCTTGATTAAGTTTTCTGTAGTCAATACACATTCTCCACCCGGTGACCGTCCGTGTGAACTCTCCTCCCATGATCACCTTAACGACGGTCATGCCTCCTTTTTGGCACTACGTGAACGGGGCTCACCACTTACTGTGAGGAACAGAGTAGATTATCCCCGCATCACGTAACTTCTCAACCTTTCCTCACCACCTCCTTAAGAGTGGGGTTTAGTTTGCGTTGAGGTTCAATCGGGAGGCATCCTCGTTTTCAAGGGCAATGCGATGCATAGCTATTGTGGGGCTAATTCCCTTGATATCCTCAAGATATACCCTATGGCTCCTTGATATTTCTCAAACAACAAGTAGTATTTCCAAAGAGGACCATCAAGGGTTGCATTGACAATGATTGGTATTAGCTTGCATCATCCAAATACACAATTTTAAAGAGTGGGAGAGGTTTCAATTCAAGTTTATCCTCGGGAGAGGCGTAGAACACTCCTCCTTAACCTTGTCACTTTCAAGTGACAATACCTCCACCATTCGTGCTCAATAAGTGCTTCACAAAGCACCTTTCCACATCACCTTTTGCCTTAGGCTCATCAAAATCATTTCCAAAAACGGCTTCAATCATAGTCTCGGGGTGCCCATTCACCCTTCCTAGACCCTCAAGTTCTTCAAGTTCGAACCCAACTAGATCAATTTAACATATCCTTTCCACCATTGGTTTCTTCAAGGCTTGGGAGAATTCGAACACTACTTTTCATTGGCTACCTCCAAAGTGATGGTGTTGGATTTGTAATTGATCACCGCCCCATGGTTCTCAAAGCCTCCCTTCCAAGAATGAGGAGTATGAGGGTCCTCTTCAATATCATCACCACAAAATCACAAGGCACAAAAATATTCCAATTGAATAGGAACATCCTCAAGCTCCCCACTAGGGCATCAATGGATCGATCCGCTAGTTGGATGGTCTTCCTAGTAGGAAGTAGAGGATAGTCAATTGCCTTGCAATAGAAGAGGCATCAAGCTTACACTTGCCCCAAGTCCGCCAAAGCCTCCTTGTGCTCTAAATGACCGATCTTAACTGGAGAGAGAAACTTCCGGATCACCAAAGCTCTTGGGAACTTTTTGTCAATAAAGCACTCACTTGATATGGCACTTGTATGGTTTCTTCAATTGGAGTCCTCTTCTCTTCCAATATGGTCCTTGAGGAACTTTGTGTAAGAGGGATTTGTTGTATGCATCCAAGAAAGAACATGGTTGGAGCCCCTTGATGAGCTCACAAAATTGGCAACTTGTCATTCATCTTTCTCTCCACTATCCTAGCCGGATATGAGTTGGAGCTTCATACTTAGGATCATAAACATCCTTACTCCTTCACCTTAAGTTTGCTCCTTACCCTTGTCTTCTTGGTTGCTTTGCTTGAACCTCTTCCTCCACGGGAATATCAATTGCTTCATCATCTAGACATCATCGACATCCTTGACACATTCATCTCCACGTTTTCCTTTTCAACTTGCTCGGGCCCGCATATGTTGTACCGATCGAAGTTCAATCCGATGATGTTCTCGGGTTCGGAGACTGGAAACATTTGAGGTTTTCCCGTTCCTTTCCCTTTTGGCCCGCAAGTTGGGCTACTTGAGTCCAACCATTCTTGTATGTGCCTTTTGCTCTTTCAACTCCCTTGAATTTGTTGGAGAGATGTTGTAGAATAGCTTGCATAGTTGATTGATCACTTTGATTTGATTTCACTTTGCCTCACTGGAGGTGGTGTTGGTGGAGGGAATGGCCTTTGTGTGCCTTAGAGGCGGTGTCACATACTTCCCTGATTTTCTTAAGGTCCCACCCTCTATTTCCTCCAAATCCTTGATTTGGGTTCCCGTAACCTTTTGTTGATTGCCTTGATTGTTCCATTGTTGTTGAGGTTGATTCCATGCTTGACCTTCCTTGGCCCCATTGTTGACCTTGGTTGCGCCCATTGTTGACCCCTTGGTTATTGAAGCTTTGACCTTGACCATACCCTTGATTGTAGCCTTGATTACCTCTTGGCCCTTGATTATTCCAATCACTCATTCCCATGGCCGCGACATGTTCGGGGTCTAAAACCACCACAATATATGTATCGTGGTTTGTTCCCCCACATATGTTGCAAGAGAGGAGTTGACTTGTTGTGAGCTAGAACCTTGGCCTCCTTGATTTTGAGTTGAAAGGTTTTTAACCGCCTTGTGAGAGAGTCGAGTTGTGCTTGAATCTTCATACTCTCACCATTTCTATCTTTCCCCTCGCTTAGGTAGTGTCTTTCTTCTTGCTCCTCCCCAAGAGTAGTTTTTAACCACCTCTTCAATGTCTCCTCAACTCGATCTTGAGGTATCTTGGCTAATTGGCCACCACAACCGACATCCAAGTTCGCTCTCGATCTAGGTTCCAACCCATCATAGAAAATTTTCATCAAGAGTGGTTGAGGGTAACAATGGTTGGGACATGCTCTCAACAATGCTTTGAACCTATCCCAACCTCATATAATGGCTCATCCTCCTCTTGGGCGAATTTCCCATATCCTTCTCATCTCACCAGTTTTTTATTCTGGAATGAACTTGTTGAAAAAGGCCTTGGTGACATCCTCCTAAGTAGTTAAGGAATTAGAAGGCAAGCTATTAAGCCATGCCTTAGCCTTCCCCGCAAGAGATGCTCGGAATAGATGCATCCGGATGTAATTTGAGGAACTTGATTCGTGCTTAGCTCGCAAGTTCCATGAATCTCCCAATGGGAGATAGGATCCTCATGACCAAGTCCAGAAAATGGCTCCCTTTGGACCATAGATGTGTAGATGGATGGATAGTGAAATTCGTAGTGTGTTGGTAAGAGTATCCCACCACGTCTTTCAAAGCGATCCGGCGCCCAAAATCACGGAATAGACGGCTCCCTTCGCTCCTCTTCTCCCGCCATACTAGAATTTTTGTGTGGAATCCCAGGTGAAAGAATGTGCACCCTCCTCTGCTTGATGTATAGGTTCTTGAAAGATCGGATTCTCGTAAACACCCCGCTCTTCGCGCCCTTCGATATACACGAAATGTTCGTTCAATCTCTGAATCAAAAAGGGGTCAACGGGACGGCAGATCGCCTATCATACACCAAAGCTAAATAGAGCGAAGCACTGACAATTAAGCTCAAAATAACAAAATGAAAGCAATTAACTTATCTAAACTAATCAACAAATTTTAACCGTTGTTTTAAATCCTTCCTCAAAAACCCCAAGATGTAGTATAGTAGGGGATCGAACACAAGGAACAACGCAAATTGGTTGACTAACTTAGCTAAGGTTTGGGATTGATTAAGTAATTTTTTGGGAAACACCAACAACTAACTATCAAGAGATTAATTCAAATACTAAGGAAACTAGAGCATGTGATCCGGAATAATCCTATAATTCGGGTGGTCTACCATTTACATGAAACTCGGAAAAGGGGATAACTCTCTCGTATTGTCTCTCACCGTCACGCAAGGGCCCCAATTAAGAGATTGAGGTTGAGTAAAAGAGGTTGGATCCCTTAAGGCCTCACAAGACTCACTCAAACAACCCACCTTTGTAACAAGAGTGAACCAACAATCCAATATTCTAATCTCTCTCGAGGCATCATTATGTTCATGGTCTTTAAGGAGTGAATAGATAACATACAAACTCATAAACAAAGATGAATGAAACAACATCAAGAAAACCTTGATCAGGCTAATCTAATCTCACCACACTCAAAAACCACCTTTCCTTTTAATCACTTAATGCAAGACAAAACCCAAATATATCGAACAATTCCATCACACAAGCCTAGAAAAAGGACTACTCACAAATCATGGTAAACAAAGCAATAAAACAAGAGTGAAGCATGAGATTAGGGCTAAACATATTAACTACTCAAAGACAACAATAAGCAAGTAATAAGGGCTAATAAGTACTAGCGAGTAACAATAACAAATAACAAAAGCAAGTAAGAACAAGAAACTAAAGAGATGAGTGAGAAGAATACTAAAACTGTATTAAATGTGAAGAATGATTGACAAAACTAAGAGTCGATTACAAATCCCAAGTTAAAAATGAACTTCTCTCGCTAAGTTGAGCTAAAAATATTTTCTCTACTACTTACTCTCAAGAAATCAGACTTAGCAGCCAAAAGTGACCCAAAAACTATTTATACAAGAGGCTCAATGGGCCAAAAATAGGCCGAAATCCAGTAGGAGCGGTCGCTCCCTGGGTTAGGAGTGGTCGCTCCAGACAGGGGAGCAATCGCTCCAAACTAACCCTAATACGAGGGTTTTTAGCTCAAGTCGCTCCGTTTGGAGCGGTCGCTCCTCTAGTTGCTCCTCCCTCGCTCCTAAGCCTCTGGAAAGTTGCTTAGGAGCAATCGCTCCAGAGGATGGGAGCGACCGCTCCTGGTTGCTCCAGGGTCGCTCCAGGACAATTTCTTCCTCTTTTTGCTTCCCTTTTTTGCTTCCAAGGCTCGTCTCCTAGCTCCTTTGCCTCCAACGCTCCTCCATAAGAGCCTATAACCTACAAATCACTCAACCAAATGTCAAAGTAGGTGCCAAAATATCAAATTTACAACCAAAATGCATCTTTTCTACACAAATGACTCCAATACTCTAGTAAGATGCAAATGAGCTGAAACGGGATAAATAATATACATTAGAGCTCAAAACATAGTCCAAAAATGAGAGAAATGAGCCTAATAAGTGACCAATAAGACCACTAATCAGTTACCGACCGTTGACGATCAGTAAAAGGTTTACCGACCGTTTTTGATTTGTTTTGGACGGTCGGTAATAGCTTATTTTCTTGTTGTGTTTTATAGTAAACATATAATATTATAAAAACGTAAATTTATACATTAAAGAATTTTTAATTTACTATACATTAGTAAAAACTATACATGAAATAACTATGCATTAGTAAAAACTATACTCCTTATGTGTTTCTCTATGACATGTATTTTTGTTTGTTTGTTATTGAATAATCCTCCATTCTATTTCTTTAAGAGAATTTTATCCTCAATTTTGGTTTTTTCCCTCTCTTTTTTTATGAGAGTTTTAACCCCAATTTTTAGATTATTTTTATTATCTCTTTTGTGAGATCGAGTTTGAAGTGTGGTTTTCTTATCTTCCATTATGGATGATTATATAATCTAGGATTTTGTAATTTTTTTTCGTTTGTTTAAGAATGAAGATTTAGAGTTTCAAAAACTCATAAAGAATTCAAAAAGTCACGAAAGTAGAGTGAACTTACATAATGTATTGTTTCAGATGAAATTTTTTATTAAGGCTATTTTAAAATTAATCTGCGGTGCAACTAGTTCTAAGGTGTTTTGTATTTTTGTTAATTTTTTTTTGTTTTCTCTTCCATTGATTGTAAGTGCCTTTTGACTATTTCTTATTAATGAAATCTTTATTTTCCCGTAAAAAAATGTAATACTCATTGAGATGAATATATATTGGATATTTAGTTTAAATTGGATCATGATTTTGGCAATCCCAAAAGGCGGATACCTAATCCAATTTTTGAAATCAAAATAGATATTTGGTTTCTACTCACTCTAGTCCCCTATCTTTAGACGTGTTAAACAGGTCCGTCGATCCGTTTATGTTGACTTGATACCACTTTCATTTGTTATTCGCATCGGGTCATTACGTTTTCATGTTATAGTCTTCTTTTCCGTGACTATGATCCTTCGAGATCGGGTTGACCCACGAGTTTTGCAGAAATTAATACTTAATCCATCAGGCTAAACTTGGTCGAATAAAACTCAACGGGTTTCATGTAAACGGGTCAAAAATCTTTTTTAAAAAATTGTTCAAAACCTGCTACTTACATGTCGGACTAATCGGATTTTTCATATCGGATCGAAGATTGCCACCTCTACCTACAAATTTAGGTGTCAAATTGTAGTTTTTTGTACTTGGTAGGATGGAGTGTAAGACCATAGAGAGGAGGAAGTATCAAGTCATAGCTGCGATTAACATATCGCAGCTACTGTTCATTTTCTTTTTTTATATATAATTTTTTTTAAATGTAGTTTTTTAAAAAAAAAGAAAAAAGAAGTCTAACCCAATAATAACGCGCCACCTTGCATGAATATCACATGGGTCAAAAGGATAATGGGTTCATGTATTTTATCAATTCTAAAATACTATAAAATCGGCTGGACAATGTTTGGTACACTTTTGACAATGTTTTACTATATTCTGGACAATGTTTTGTACACCTGTGACAATGTTTCACAAAAAGTAAAAAATTGCGATTTTCATATCGCAGCTATGACTTTATCGTTTCTCGAGAGGACAAGTACAAGTACTGAACTAGTACTGAGTACTGATACAAGCAACACAGTGCTGCATTTAATAATGCAGCACAGGGGTATTTTGGTAATTTTCAGTGGGCCCGTTTGAATTTTTTTTTACAAATCATAGTGCGATTTACGTGTGATTTTGTCATATCCTCGATTCATTTTACCATATCTTAGGTTTATTTTCACGAATCTTAGTATGTCATATCCTACATTCATTTAATCATATCCTATCATTAATTCATTTTGTCATATTCTTGTTTCATTTTATCATATCATGGGTTCAAAATAACCAATCTTAATGTGATGTTGTCATATCCTTGATTCATTTAATCATATCCTAACATAGTGTGATTTTGTCATATTTTACACTTTAATTTGCAAAAAAAAAAAAAACAAAAAACTGCTCTGATAGGAGGGGTCCACTCTGTGCTGCATTGTTTTATGCAGCACTAGGCTGCATAAATCATTTCTCACTAGTACTAATGAGTTTTATACTCCACATGTTTTGGCTTCTTGGGAAGAGAAGCAAACAAGTGTACATAAATGAACATACAGTAGACGTGCTTGTACAATGTCCTACCTAATAGGCTAATATTACTCTCGATTAAATTAGTAGTTGTATACTTGTATTAGTTCACTACGGCATCATAAAACGTACGCTCCTTTGCTCTAAATTGCATTTCCCAATGTTAAAACGATAACAAACATCACCCACGAAACCACCCCCATTTCCGATGGTTGTTGCCACTGTTTTTAATCCTTGTGTTTTTGTGTTTGTGTTGCTACAAAACTCTTCTTCCTCTTTAATTATTACCTTGCTTAAACCTACAATCATGCCCAACTCGTATAACATAAGTAACCTACAACTACTCTCCCATGTCACCACACTCGATATCCAGGATATCAGATATCCGATCCGAAATCGAATATTCGATCCGTGTTCAGGTTTACCGATTGTTGTTGCGGGGGATCGAAAATAGATTCTCCCTACCAAACGTAGTCTCAATCACCACTACACCAACAATTAATTGATAACTTTTGTAGCAAATTACCTGAATTTTCGTTTATAATGCTTGTACCTGAATTTCACAAACATCATGCATGTTAATTACTCCGTATTTACATCATCAATTGTATRTCTGGGACAACATAATTGTAAGTACTTAAAAAAAACCAAAAGAGTATATCATTATYTCACTTRAGAYTTGATTTAAGATCTATTTCGAATCATATATGTTTGTTTAGGTGAATTTTAGAGTCATTATATTAGTTGCCTCGTGCAAATTAAATTGGGACATGGAGTGGGTTGGGACTTGGGAGTGTAATGTGTACGTTGAGGTTATGCTTCACTGAATTTTCTTSAAAATCATGTGGGATAACATATTGTAGGAGTGATAMTCAATCACTCAATCTATTAATTAGCTAAATAGCTAATGTAGTAAATTAGTAATTCTTTGGTGTGTATGTGTTGGTTTCTCTTTATTGAGTAGTTTGTACTTTGTACCCATGCTTGTAAGTTGTAACTAGTTTAAGCATGTGATTGTGTATTTGTGTGGAGTCATTCTCAACCATCTGTCGAAGGTGATAATAGGTAGTGCTCTCTATGATGCTTTATTTTGAGTTTTGACTAGTATTTCTAGCGATATTGCTAACGGACGCTCGAGACATTGGATGAGGATTAAATATATTTTCTAAAATGATATAAATTTTGGAATATTTGTCAAAATCACGCGTCAATGGATGTAATTAATGTTTATATTAATTTAATATTTCCACTTTTAGTGATCTTATCTAACGTCTGAGGGCGCTACAAGCTTTTGCCTATTTCTAAATACTTAATCAAAGTTTTGATTCACCATCAAGAATTTGTTTTATTTTTCTAATAATCGAATTAACAATAAGTTAGAATTCAATGTAGAAACACTAGGAGGTGCACTAGCAAGCAAACAATTAACCTATAATTTGTTATTTTTATGAGGATTTGAATCCTAACCACAAGGATTAAAGATGGAGTTATGGGCACTGCCCCAACCCCATTCATGATTATTGATTTTTGAAGAGCATAATGTATGTTCCAAACTTTCGCAGAGATTGACTTCCATTAATAAGGATAGGAATATAGGATTAGAGAACATAGACTAAAACTCGTCATTGTCATTACAAAGAACACCACCAATTTTCGTCTTACTTTGTTTTCATGAGTGTAACATTTTCTTATAGATTACCGAATATAATAAATTAAAGTACATCCAAAAAATGGTATACAAGACAAATCTTCTTCCTCTGTTATGTTTTAGTTGAAACAATAACTATAAAAGGATGTTACAAAATACTTGAAACAATTCTCCTTTTACCATTTTAATTTTTAAGTAAAAAAATTCTTACTTTATTCATCTACTCACTATTTTTTTCTCTCTTACTCTTTCCTAAGAGCAGCTGCAACAATGAGTTTTTAAGTCATGTCTTAGGGAGATCCAAAAAATCATGAGTTGTAATGATGAAAAACCATGAGACACAAAAAAATCGTTCCAAGAAGCATCCTCATTCTCGTCTTGGAACGACGAGATGCAAGACGCATCACCTTGCGGGTCCCACGCCAAGCTGGGCATATAAAATTATTTTTTTGGCTCCTTCCTACACAAAACGGTGTCACATGGCACCAAAAGCAAGCAAAACGCAGCAAAACACAGCCAAAAAAGAACATAAACCACCTGACACACTGCAGGTGACACGGCCCATTGGGCATGCGACACGTGTCCCTGCAGTTGTGTTTAACCCAAATTAATTCCAACCTTATTTTGCTAATTTCGTCCTTACAAAAAATTTTAAAAAATAAATAAAAATTACCAAAATTCATAACTTTTCGAGATCTACGAATTGACACTCATTTTACTATATTTTTATACACTTTTACATTTCTCCTTATTAACAATTAATTCCTAATTTCCAAAAATATTTTAAAAAATTGTTAAAATTCTTAAAAAATCTGAAAAAATTACCAAAAAATARAATTACAAGTAAACTAAAAATAATAAATAAAAGGAAAATGATGAGTTGGATGAGAGAGAAAGTGTTGTGGGGTAGAGTTAAATAGTAGGAGTGAGAGGGATGAAGTGATTTTTTGGGTCATGGTTGTAATGAAAATGATGGAAATTTTCTTAGGAAGATAAAAGATGGGTGAGAAAGTGGTAGAGAGAGAGGGATGAAGGAAGGAAAAATTCACCATAATGCATGCTCTAATCTTACCCCACTAAGGCACTAATTATTTTATTTATTTTCTCTCTTACTTTTTCTTAATCTTACACTCATTCATTACTTTATTCATGTTCACTCATTTTCTCTCTCTTATTTTTTCCTAATCTTACAAACTTATCTACAATTAATATTGTTTTAACTAAAACGTAACGGAAAGAGTACAAAAATTACATTTGAACCTCAGTTATTTTTCACTCTTAAACCCAATATTTACGTAAATCTTTTTACCACAGGATGAATGTTGGGTGTCTTATTTCACCTTTTTGACACTTATGATTGATGGTCAGATATTTTATGTAACGAAGTAAGTACAATTTTGTATTTCGAAGGATACGTAGTGATAATAACTAATTAATTGATAAAACAGCTCAACGGCCAAAACGTACAATATGCCTCGTTACTGTTAATTACGACTCCACTCCTTTCGCGGGGAAGGAGGCCGCCTAATTAAACCCATTAATTAATTCTTTATTACCGTTACTGTTAATTACTTTTTAATTAATCACATACAATTCAAGCCGTTGAGAACTTTCCTTGCTACACGTGTCGCCATCTCCCGCCCTCTGACACGCGTCAGATCTGACCCTTCCACAGAGGGCTCTGATTTGTATACACTCCCCTCATTAACACAATAACACCCCCCCTCAAACGCTGCGTTTTGACTGTTAATTGAGGTCAAACAACGCCGTTTGTCGTATTGTGAGACAAGAAAAACACATGAATAAACTTTCCGTTTTAAAAAATCACTCTTTACTTAATTCTGATAAGAGTCTTTTTCCCAAATATTCAAACAAACTTCAATCTTTTTTCCACTTGCCCCAAATTCAAACACATGTAATAAACCCTAATTTCTTCCCTTCACTCTCACTCTCACTCTCTCACTCCACTTATGAACTCCTCTAATCATTACCCATCTTCTTCTTCTTCTTCACACTTCCACCATTTTTGACCACCTTTTCTTTTAATCTTTAATAATAATAATAATAATAATAATCCCATTTTTTCAAATTCCTAATTATTATTATGGCAAACTTAATCCTTCTTCTTTACTGTCTCGCATTACTATCACCGATCATCTCCATTCCTTCCGGTGCCACCGTGACGGAGGTCGAGTCGCTGCTGGCATTCAAGCGAACAATCAGCGACCCACTTGGCGCATTGGACGGCTGGGATGCGTCCACGTCACTGGCTCCCTGTGACTGGCGTGGGGTCACGTGCTACTTCAGCCGTGTTCACGAGCTCCGCCTTCCTCTACTCCAGCTCACCGGCGTACTTTCGCCYCAGCTCGCTAACTTGCGRCAGTTGCGTAAGCTGAGCCTCCACTCCAACAATTTCCACGACGCTATTCCCAGGAATTTCTCGTCTTTCTCTCTCCTACGTGGCATTGATCTCCGGAACAACTCGCTCTCCGGSGATATRCCGCCGGAGATTCTGTCGATAAACCACCTTCAGACGGTTAATTTCGCGGGTAACCGTTTTTCCGGGAGAATCTCCGGTGGGATATCTCCGAATATCAGATTCCTTGATCTTTCCGGTAATGGGTTTACTGGGTTGATTCCGGCGAACTTTTCCGGTAACTCGCAGCTGAGGGTGATCAACTTGTCGAATAATAAGTTTTCCGGTGAGATTCCGGCGAGTATTGGGGGGCTTCAGTGGCTGCAGTACTTGTGGCTCGACTCCAATCTCCTCGTCGGAACGATTCCTTCTGCRATCCTCAACTGCAGTTCTCTTGTTCATTTTTCGGCTGATAATAACTTTYTRTCCGGCAATATTCCGGCGACTATTGGTGCAATGCCGAAGCTGGAGGTACTTTCTCTCTCCTCCAATAACTTGTCTGGTGAGGTCCCTGCTTCCTTGTTTTGCAATGTGTCTAATTCTATGACGCTTCGATTCGTTTATGTGGGGCTTAACGAACTCACGGGATTCGCAAAGCCTCCAAATGGATGTACATTTGGCGGCGGTGTGGAGGTTTTTGATGTTCATGGGAATCACATTGTTGGCAAGTTTCCGGGTTGGGTTGCGGAGATTACGACATTGAGGGTTTTAGATCTTTCTGATAATTTATTAAATGGAACCATTGATGTTGGGATTGGTAAGTTGACAAAARTAGAGGAGTTTAGGATGGCTAATAATTCAATTAGTGGTGAGATTCCTAAGGAATTAGGACAYTGTAAGTTGTTGAGGGTTGTTGATTTTGAAGGGAATCAACTTTCTGGGAAAATTCCTGGGATTTTTGGGAGTTTGAGTAATTTGAAGGTTTTGTCATTAGGGAGGAATAAATTTGTGGGCTCAATTGATTTTATTGTTGGGAAAAATCAGAGTTTAGAATTGTTGAATTTGAGTGAAAATGATTTGAATGGGGTGGTGCCAAGTGAGGTGCAACAACTTGCTAATTTGACCACTTTGAACCTCAGTTTTAACAATTTTTCTGGGCAAGTTCCTGAGAGGATTGGGGATTTGAAGAGTATAATGGTGTTGAATTTGAGTCATTGTGGGTTTTCAGGTTCAATTCCGAATAGCATTGGAAGTTTGATGAGGCTTAGGGTTCTTGATATGAGCAAGCAGAATATCTCTGGGAACTTACCTGCTGAGTTATTTGGGTTGCCAAATTTGGAGGCTGTTGCATTGCAGGAGAATAGTTTAGAGGGGGATGTTATTGAAGGGTTTAGCAGTTTAGCTGGCTTGAAGTACTTGAATCTTAGCTCCAATTCTTTGACTGGTGGGATTCCAACGACGTTTGGATTCATGCGGTCTTTGAATGTCCTGTCTCTATCGGATAACCAGATCTCAGGGGAAGTTCCTGCCGAGCTTGGCAATTGTTCTGAATTAGAGGTGCTTGAGCTTGCATGGAATAGGTTGACGGGTGAAATTCCGAATTCATTGTCAAGGTTATCTCATTTGCAGCAGCTTGATTTGGGTCATAATAATTTAGATGGTAAAATTCCCGAAGAGATATACAAAAGCTCTGATTTGCAATTGTTGGACCTGGATTCCAACCATCTATCAGGGCCTATACCAGAGTCATTGCCAAAGCTGGTACACCTTGGTACGCTAGATCTTTCGTCAAACAATTTGAGTGGTTCCATTCCAGAAAATCTAACCAATATTTCCAGCTTGAAATACCTTAATTTGTCCTCAAATCATCTCGAAGGAGAAATCCCAAAATCTCTAAGTTCCAATTTCAATGATCCATCGTTGTTTGCAAACAATGGGAATCTATGTGGGCCTCCATTGGAGAAAGAATGTCCATCTGTGGTGAAAAAGCAAAAAAAGAAGTTGATGTTGTTTATTGGTGTTTTGGTAGCTGGTGTTGTTCTGCTATCATTATGTTGTTGTGGTTACATCATTAGCCTCCTCCGTTGGCGTGAGAGACTCAAAGCCAAGTCAGCCGGAGGAGATAAGAAATCAAGCCCACGAAGAAGCTCTGGAGCTAGTAGAGGCAGCAAGAATGGTACCCCAAAGCTTGTAATGTTCACTAACAAGATAACACTGGCTGAAGCATTAGAGGCAACAAGACAATTTGACGAGGAAAATGTTCTGAGCAGAGGGAAATATGGTTTGGTATTCAAAGCCTCTTTTGCAGACGGAATGGTCCTTGCCATCCAGCGATTATCAGATGGATTCATTGATGATCGGGGCTTCAGGAAGGAGGCTGAGATGCTCGGGAAAGTGAAACACCGGAACATCACTGTTTTAAGAGGTTACTATGCTGGTCCACCAGACCTAAGGCTCTTGGTTTTTGACTACATGCCTAATGGAAACTTGACTACTCTTCTTCAAGAAGCATCACACCACGATGGGCATGTTCTAAATTGGCCAATGAGGCACTTAATTGCTCTTGGTATTGCCCGGGGAGTTGCATATTTGCATTCGTTAGAGATGGTTCATGGTGATATCAAGCCTCAAAATGTGTTATTTGATGCTGATTTTGAAGCACATTTATCAGAATTCGGATTAGATAAACTGTCAACTGCAAAATCAATTGAAGCSTCTACATCAACTCCATCAATCGGAACACTTGGGTATGTTGCCCCAGAAGTGGTGGTAACAGGTCAAGTAACAAAASAAGGTGACATATATAGTTTTGGGATTGTTTTGTTGGAGATATTGACAGGAAAGAAGCCTATTATGTTTGAGCAAGATGAAAACATTGTGAAATGGGTCAAGAAGCAGTTGCAAAAGGGTCAAATATCGGAGTTAGTTGACTCAGGTTTGCTCGAACTCGATCCAGAATCAGCTGAATGGGAAGAGTTTTTACTCGGCATCAAAGTGGCTCTCCTTTGCACTGCGCCCGACCCATCRGAGAGACCTTCTATGGCGGATATCGTCTTTATGCTCGAGGGTTGTCGGGTGGGACCGGATATCCCTTCCTCTGCAGATCCAACCTCTCATCCTTCCCCCGTTGGGTGAGCCCTGAAGAACTACTCCACTTTCAATCCAACCTTTAATTATTTATTTTTTTCGTTTTAGATAATTTGATTTTGTAGCATCACTTTTAACTAAATGCATTGGTGATTTTAGATGAGAGTGTATATTAACTCTGTTAATTTCACATACTGTATGATTTTCCATTGCAGGGAGCTAAAAGTGTAGGAATCTTTGTACTATTCTTTAACTCTTATGGCATYACCCCTGTAACAGAGTCCAAAAGAATATTTTATATTAAAAAAAAAACTGATGCATTGTTGTTATACACAGAAGWYATGAAGTGACAACAAATACAAGTAGTTTTCTTTAAATTAAGGGTTTTGTGTAAGAAATTCACTGATTCAGTGGTGTCTGATACTCAAARGAATACAACAAAATGCTAAACCTGCAATGAATAAATGGATTTTTTAAACATCATTACAAGTTGTTACTACTGATGTGGTCCATCAGAGTATTACACTCACATATTTCTGCTGTCAAATGCTATCTGACCGAAACAGATCTGTATCATGTGCAATATCACAGAATGTAGGGAATGGCTGTATGCCTCTATTAAAACGTTAGGGGAGGAGAAGATGAAGCCAAGATTCGGACAACTTATCTGAGCTGTGTGGTGGGTGCAGGTCGCAGGCGCCTATAGCAAGATCTCATGATCCGACCTTGACCTTGACCTTGACGTCTCCTCCAGCGTCTCCTCGGCCTTGAGGAGTAGATATCGTCCGGGTGAGGTTTGATGTGTCGAATTGTCAACGATGGTGAGTATTTGAGTTTGTTTTGGGAGCAATCTGAAACTCTGAACTGATAGAGCATTAGTGTTTACTAGATTCACATGCTTTATCATGGTTGATGAACTTTTGCATCACTCATATAGTTGAACTGTAGTTAAGGATAAGAAAATAGGGGGCACATGAGTACATAAGGCACAATAAATACGATTGTGAAAGTTTGGAACTAACCAACATATGTGAATTATGGGAATTGTCATCTAATATCATGAACAAYGTTCATGACTCATTACTTCTTTGGGTCTACAAGAATGAACATGATTTGTAACCTCAATTAGATAGTTTTCTTCTTCCTTGCACACAGTCACGGGTTCGACGACTGGGAAGAGTATCAGAGAAAGCCATTCATCTGTGGAGAAGAGGTTTTTTCATCAAAGCACCAAATAAGCCTCCTTTTTTTTTGGGGTATTTTTGTTATGCAATTGAAGCACAGCTCACCCTTGCCGTTGGCTGTTAGTGCATTGCATGAAGATAACTTGGTTAAGGACTGATTACTTACCTGAATCTGGTTCTTTTTCGCTGAGCAATTTGCCAATTACATGTGCACCAAACCCAGCACCTGTAAACAATGGCCTAGGTCTTGTCCCCATGGAGGCATGGACACWTAACACATTCGATGTTTCGATTCAAAACACTTGTCAATTAACGAATTGGTTCGTTTAGTTCAAGGAAGGAAAGAACTTTCAATAAATTTCAAATTTTTGTCAAGTTTAACTTTCTAGAAATTGCTAATATTTATTAATTACTCCCTCCGTTTTTTTAGATGTTCCATATCATTTTGGAACAGTTTTTAAGAGTTGATTGAGTTAAATAAAATAGTTGAATAAGTTGGGTAAAAAGTTGAATAAGTTAGGTAAAAGATAAATGTACGAATGAAATTTTATGGGAAATTGTAATTTTTGGTGAATAGATTGAGTAAAATAATGAAAGTTGACTTTAGAAATGAGTAATTCATTTATGTTAGAGTAAATAAAGTAAGTAAAAGGTAAAAAAAATTATTTTTATATTGGTTTGAAACATCTATTTGAAAACGGCCCAAAAAAATTGAAATATTTAAAAAAAAAGGAGGGAGTATATTATTTTCACATTCACAGCCGAAAATTGCTTAAAAGTCCATACAAACTCAATTGTTTCACGTAACCAAAACGGAAAGAAGTAAATCTTATCACACATACAAAATTACAAATATATAACTTATTAACTTGCTACAAGTACGGTCAACGAAGCCACTACAAAGTTAACATAGTATGACATACCTTAGCTTAATTCCATTCCATCACAATAATTCACACTCCTTAGCTTTTTTATTATGAGTTGTGAATGTGTTTTTATTAATTATTAGTAATGATTTGTCAACCCAACACATAAGTAAAATGATTAAAATAGATGAGTCAAAAACGACTTCAAGAATAATAAATGCATACCACCTTTTTTGCGATGAACAAATTAAGTTGTATACATATAATAATCATATATTATACAATGATGTATTTATTGAAGTACTATGTAGTATACAAACATAAAAGTTTAAGTCGCAATTCACCAATACATGTCTTCTCTTAAAGGGTTTTAGTTGTGATTGAACACAGAAGTCATGAACTCTTTCAATTTCGTCTGAATTAAATTCTCCATTGTATCCGTTACGTATATGCATGCCTTGAACACAAGCAATGAGGAATACGGCGTATTTATAATCAATCTTGAATGTTACTTCACAATTTGCCATGCAATCACGTATTCACGTTATTCTCCATCATTGAGTTGATGCGAGAGATAGGTTAAATTAGGATTATTCCGAGATCAACTNGTTCGACGACTGGGAAGAGTATCAGAGAAAGCCATTCATCTGTGGAGAAGAGGTTTTTTCATCAAAGCACCAAATAAGCCTCCTTTTTTTTTGGGTATTTTTGTTATGCAATTGAAGCACAGCTCACCCTTGCCGTTGGCTGTTAGTGCATTGCATGAAGATAACTTGGTTAAGGACTGATTACTTACCTGAATCTGGTTCTTTTTCGCTGAGCAATTTGCCAATTACATGTGCACCAAACCCAGCACCTGTAAACAATGGCCTAGGTCTTGTCCCCATGGAGGCATGGACACTTAACACATTCGATGTTTCGATTCAAAACACTTGTCAATTAACGAATTGGTTCGTTTAGTTCAAGGAAGGAAAGAACTTTCAATAAATTTCAAATTTTTGTGAAGTTTAACTTTCTAGAAATTGCTAATATTTATTAATTACTCCCTCCATTTTTTTAGATGTTTTATATCATTTTGGAACGGTTTTTAAAAGTTGATTGAGTTGAATAAAATAGTTGAGTAAGTGGGTAAAAAGTTGAATAAGTTGAGTAAAAGAGTAAATGTGTGAATGAAATTTTATGGGAAATAGTAATTTTGGGTGAATAGATTGGGTAAAATAATGAAAGTTGACTTTAGAAATGAGTAATTCATTAACGTTAGAGTAAATAAAGTAGGTAAAAGGTAAAAAAAATTATTTTTATATTGGTTTGAAACATCTATTTGGAAACAGCAAAAAAAACTGAAATATCTAAAAAAACGAAGTGAGTATATTATTTTCACACTCACAGCCGAAAATTGCTTAAAAGTCCATACAAACTCAATTGTTTCACGTAACAAAAACGGAAAGAAGTAAATCTTATCACATACAAATATATAACTTATTAACTTGCTACAAGTACGGTCAACGAAGCCACTACAAAGTTAACATAATTTGACATACCTTAGCTTAATTCCATTCCATCACAATAAATCAATAATTCACACTCCTTAGCTTTCTTATTATGAGTTGTGAATGTGTTTTATTAATTATTAGTAATGATTTGTCAATCCAATACATAAGTAAAATGATTAAAATAGATAAGTCAAAGACGACTTCAAGAATAATAAATGCATACCATCTTTTTTGCGATGAACAAATTAAGTTGTATACATATAATAATCATATATTATACAATGATGTATTTATTGAAGTACTATGTAGTATACAAACATAAAAGTTTAAGTCGCAATTCACCAATACATGTCTTCTCTTAAAGGGTTTTAGTTGTGATTGAACACAGAAGTCATGAACTCTTTCAATTTCGTCTGAATTAAATTCTCCATTGTATCCGTTACGTATATGCATGCCTTGAACACAAGCAATGAGGAATACGGCGTATTTATAATCAATCTTGAATGTTACTTCACAATTTGCCATGCAATCACGTATTCACGTTATTCTCCATCATTGAGTTGATGCGAGAGATAGGTTAAATTAGGATTATTCCGAGATCAACTCAATAGTTGCGATTATTAAATTTCATTAATTTTTTTGTAATATAAGGAGTTGTTCATTTAGTTTATATATTAATCATTATTATCTTTCCATTTTTTTTAGGGAAATTCCTTTTGGTAGGCATCTGTTTTCGCAAAATTCCTTTGGCCCGATAGGCACGAGTTTTTCTTAATCCTTTGATAGGCACAAGTTTTTGTAAGGTGTTTCATCCATAAGTAAAATAAGGAAAATTTGGTTAAAACTTCCACCCCAACCCCACTGTACTACTACTCCCCACCCCACTGTACTACTACTCCACCACCACAATCAACTGCCGCCCTACGAAACTACACGCCCAGCCAACCGCCGCCCCTCAAATATTTCTTATTTTACACACAGTTGAAACACCTTACAAAAACTTGTGGCTATCAAAGAGATTAAGAAAAACTGATGCCTATCAAAGGAAATTTTCTTTTTTTTAATATGGGACACATATGAGATATATTCTCAGCACTAGGGAAGTGAACTTATAAATCTCAATTCTCAAAGGCATTATTCATCAAAGTTGAGTGATTTTTGCTAACAGAATTGATAATTTGATATATTGCATGTAAAAAGTCAATTGCTTGTAAAGTCCATTTTATACATAATCGTTGTAGGTAGTTAGATCCATATTCAATTATATTCTTRTACATGCAATCAATTCAATTATCAACAAATTAATTAAAGTATGTAGTATCTAATCTAAATCCTACATACATTATTGATGCCCCTTTGGATTTCTTATACAACAATAATAAGTATACTGTCTCTTATACACATCTAAATCCTACATACATTATTGATGCCCCTTTGGATTTCTTATACAACAATAATAAGTATAAGATCAACTACTTAAAGTAGCATCTAATCTAATTAAATGGACTTCTTTTAAGCTCATGTTCCAAAACACCAATGATAGGTGTTAGTAATCAAGAGGACCATTTCCCTTAATTTCAGAGAGGTTAGTAGAAAATGTACCTTTAATTTAGATTATGTTGGAAGACTGTGGAAATACATACTACAAAAAGTAGTACCGAACTAAATAACTACCATGTACCAGGGCATACCATATAATTATTAATTCCTTCGTTTCTTAATTAGGCTATATGCTTATATGTCCAGTTTAACTTGCAGTGTTAAGCATCATATATCAGAAAACGCTTACTAGAGAAATAAATTGTATGTACGTGGTATGTTTACATTCACTGAAAACTCTTGAATAGAACTATTTTAAAAATGTATTCTAAATGATCTTGCTAAATATAATTTCATATATACATTCATGCTCGTGTAAGTTATAATCAAAAGTATGTATATGGATTAATAGTCTAATGGAAATTAAAGCTCCTCAACAAGAAAAGATCTAAGATAAGCATAATTAGCACCATACATTTTTGGGACCATTAATTAATTTATAAGATTATTATTCACTAATAATTATGATAATGGTTGGTCTAAAGCCTGAAAACAAGTAGTCTAAATCTAAAATAATATTGGAGTACGTACGTATTGAACTAACTTCGCCGAAACATAACAATAATCTAATGGCAGTCATACCATATTAATGATTATCATAGTCGTCTAACTTTAGTTGCAAATTAAATCTTATCATTAAGCTACTTCTCCAAATATGCAATACCATGTGTCTCATGTGCTTCTAACATGAGTCATTTTCTTTTTTTGCAAATTGAAGGTCAATCTTTTTGGTAGGAATGAGCCACAAGCATAGTACTCTAATTACTCCATTTGTMCCCTAGAATTCGTGTTATTTTTTTCGTATATAGATGTTTCATAATTAAGGATTTYAAATTCATGAAGATCACTTGTACTCGATTTTATTTTATGAAACAATACACTCCGTAGAGTCCGTACTATCCCAATTACAACACTTGATCATATATGAATATACTCAAACAATAAACGGCTTCATTTTTAAAAACATTCAAATTCGTGACTTATTTTATAGTGATGCTCAACCTTAATCACTGGGCAATGACCTTATCGGTTATATACTTGTATACTTTTTAACCACTAGAATAAACTATTTTATTGCTCATATATGTGTAATAAGTAACTCTTTCAAACAAACAATATACTTCCTCAATCTTATATTATTTTGCATTTATTGGTTGTATTTTCAATTGCCAAATGATCAATAAATCTAGTGAAGAGCATAATATTKTTCAAATGATTGAGTATTTCATGAGGTATATATGTATATGAGCATCATTAGTTAGAATTATAGAAGTAGACAACGTGACACTGGCACCAAGCTTTAGTTGATAGATTCATCATATCAAGTTAGGAGTATGAGGATTATTATTGTACTACACACACTATGGTTCATGGTTGTATACATCATGACTTCCATTGCTCCATTATTTGTCTTATCTTTTTTTTTTTTAGGGAAAAGACTTCAATATTTTTTTAAAGTACTGAAATTAGTGGATTTTTTTTTTTTTTTGGTTATGAATCATTGTTGATCATTGATGAATTCCAACCCAAATCTCATTAAAATTATTAGGAGCAAATTAAATTTTAGTTCAATTGCAATGGAAGAAAAGAAATTAAACAAACATATATTGCTAACTCAAAAAATAATTTAAGCTCAACACCCAACACTTTGCCCCTATTTTTCCTAAAAGATAATATATATATATATTTTTGTACATAAAACAATATTGGATTATTCTTTTAATAGTGGTTATTTGTGTAAAAAAGGTAATGATCATATCAACTATTCAACATTGTACGTTGTCAAGCACAAAAGTCAAATGATAACAACTGTCTCTTATACACATCTAGATGTGTATAAGAGAAGTGTATACATAACATATATTAGTCTATAATATTATGTCAATCTTTATATATATCGAGTTAATAGTAATACATATGGACAAACACATGCATTTCACATGATATAGCCGGTGAGATAATCGAAGGACAAATCTATAAAATACAACATAATGATAATACACATTAGTCGAAATGCTTTAAGCTAACTAGTAACTAGTATCATAAAGTGATGACCAAATTGTTAGATCTGTTAACGACCTCATACCTTATTCTTTTGGTCACACTTAAACAAGAAATTGATCTACTCCTTCCGTTACGTATTACTTGAAACATTTGCTATAAATYGGTGTTACATATTARTTGAAARAATTATCTTTTTTTCATTTTTAGTAAGTTTTTTCCTATTTTATTTACTTTTCCTACTTTTTTCTCTCTTACTTTTTCATAATTTTACYCCAACTTATTTACTTTATTCATTTTCTCTCTCTTACTTTTTCCTAATTTTATACCTACTCATTACTTTATTCATTTTCTCTCTYTTACTTTATTRTAATCATATATACTTTTATCTAGAATTAAGAAATTTTYRCTGAAAAATCTCTTTAATTCAAATYTTTCAAYTAATACSTAARGGAGAGAGTAATTGAAAGCARACCACCTTTATATAATAGCTACATCGAATAACTTWATGAGAAACTTTAGGCGATGCTTTGCCGAAAACACCCCCAGAAAAGCGTCCAGTTTTGGACCACAACAAAAGCGTTGCTATGTGAGTTTGTGAGTGTGAGTGGGATTCACTTCTTTCTCAATCAGTAGTTAAAAAAAAGCTATCAATTTATATTAGTGCAAAGTCCACACAGCATTGACTGATTAACCTAGTCACATATTTACAAGAACGAAAAGATGGTTTAAGGATAAAGGTAACACAGTATATGTCAAGTGAGTTTTTTGTATTACAGTCTTTTCATGTTTGTCACTGTGTTACAAAAAACGAGGACCCAACTCTATGCTATCGAAATATGTTAACAATATATAGAAGTCTTGTCAACTATCATGATTAATGGACAGAAGAATGAATACTTAATCTTGGTATGTCTGCATTATTATGGTAGGCTGGGGAGAGAAACAAGGATATGAGGAGGGAAGTGAGCCACGAACCAGTGAAGAGTGGTTTTCTAGCAAATGCTCCAAATGAGAAATTGTATTTCAGGCACAGTCACCACTGCCTTTGGCTGCTAAAGTGTGGTATATATAATCTGAAAAGAGGC
>SNQN01000320.1:31498-58329 GCA_008642245.1 Bassia scoparia
GTGGAGCTGTACATGGTCTTGCAAACTCAATGAACGAAGCCTACTAACAAAACTGCAATTAAATCCAATTGCTCTTCTACATGTCACTACCTTCCAAATCTACCTACCTCTAAGGTGACACTATCAAACACCTTTCTTCATTCTTTTCAAGTGTCACTATTAATGCATGTTAATTCCAAGAATAATTGTACCTTTTTTAATTTTTTTATTTAATTGAAAGGTTAATGTAACAAATTATACGAGTTTAATTTTAAGATTATCCTGTCATATTTTCATATGCATGACAACTTAATACAACAATCAATGACCAGTCAACAAGAAAAACAACCTCTTAATAAATGAAATTCTACTCCAATATACAATGTAGTCATAAGCTTAGTTTAAGCAAAACTATTTTTTCTACAAATCACATCCGATGTAGCCTTATTATAACTCCATTACTCCCTATGGCTATATTCTTCCTATTTCGATCTTTATCACACAAGTCCTCCTCCTTTTTAATCTTAAGAGGCCCTAAGTAGTCAAGATTACGAAGAATATCATATTCCGATTCGACTTAATGTATACTCCCTCCGTTCCTTGAAGTTCCTACCACTTCCCTCATTTGGACGTTCCTTAAAGTTCTACCACTCCTCCTTTATTCCATTTTAGGAAAACTTTATATTTTTTTTTAATTGTGGTAGTCCACCATGTGGACCCATCATACCACTTGCAATACACTCATGTGTATTAAAAAATCGTAATTTTATTTGTTTCTCTCTCCAATCTAAATCTAGTTTTGACCTCACTTCTCATATTATATTAATTTCTATATTTTACACCAAATAGTGTATGGTATGAACTTTAAGGAACGGAGGGAGTAGTTTTATTAATATCAAATTTTTATAATTTTCTAAACAATAAAATTTAATTATTAGTAATCAAAGTTGTGTCTGAAAGATTGTGCAAAATGAACGGTGCAAGTAAAAAGAATCAGAAGGAGTATTAATCATGAAGTTATGGGTGAAAATATTAAAACTAATAATTTCTCATATGTATTAACTCATTTGGTTATATCGATATTTATATAATCACACACTTTTTCCTAACTGGTGTCCCTTCAAAATAGCATAATTACATAGAAATACAGCATAAAATAATTTGTTTAATTGCTACTTAGTTGGGCTAATTCAGTTGTATTAAACTAAATGCAATGGTTTGGTCTCTTAAGAAGATGTAAACAAGTGTAACAGTACTCAGTCTACTCACTACTTGACTACTCTATGTTGTCTAGTTGAGCTCACTACTTCACTAATTCACTCCACTACTGCAAAAAAAAAGCAAACGCTCCCTCAAACAACAACAACAAGAACAAAACACTTTCAACGAGAACAACAATGAAGAACCATTCTTCCTTCAATTATTTGCTCCTTCCTCCTTCTTAAACCCCACTTTCGTTTCTTACCACTCCCCCATTATTTTTTAATGGCAACGGCTATTTTTCTCATCATCCTCCTCATTCTCTCACCTCTTTCCTCCGCCACCGTCGAGGAGGTTGACTCGCTGCTGGCATTCAAGCGCAACCTCCACGACCCACTTGGCGCATGGACGGCTGGGTGCTTCCAGTCACTCGCCCCCTGTGACTGGCGTGGCGTCGCATGTTACCTTAACAGAGTCACACAGCTCCGCTCTCCCCGCCTCCAGCTCAGCGGCGCACTCTCGCGCAGCTCGCTAACTTGCACCAGCTGCGCAGGCTCAGCCTCCATTCCAACCGTTTTCATGGGAATTGTCCCGCCTTCTTTCGCCTCCTTTCGGCTGCTTCGCGCTCTTTACCTCCACAACAACTCCCTTTCCGGCGATTTTCCGCGGAGATCCTTGGGATTAATAATCTCCAGGTGGTTAATCTCGCCGGTAACCACCTGTCCGGTGGATCTCCGGCGGAATGGTATCTCGCCTAACATGAGGGTGCTCGACGTGTCGTATAACAAATTATCGGTCGGGTTGCTGTCGAACTTTCCGGGGGTCGCAACTGAGGCTGATTAATTTGTCGTTCAATAAGTTCTCCGGTGAGATTCCGGCGAGTGTTGGCGGGCTTCAGTTGCTGCAGTACTTGTGGCTCGACTCGAATCTCCTCGTCGGAACGATCCCTTCCGCAATCCTCAACTGCGACTTCACTCGTTCATTTCTCGGCTCAGGGGACTTCATTCCGGCAACATTCCGGCAGACTATCGGTTGCAATGCCGGAGTTGGAGTAGCTTTTCTCCTCTCCAACAATTATCTGGTGTGTCCCTGTGTCATTGTTTTGCAATGTTGTCCGGTCCAATGTCACTTCGATTCGTTTTCCTTGGAGTTAATGAATTACGGGGTCGCAAAGCCGCCAAATGGTTGCACGATTAGGATAGTTTTGGGAATTAGACCTTCACGGGAATCGCATTGTTGCGAGATTCCGAGTTGGGTGGCGGAGATACCACACATTGAGAGTTTAGATCTTTCTGGAAACCATTTCAAGGGTTTCTTAATTGGTGAATTTGGGAGGTTGACAAAATTAGGAGGAGCTTAAGTTGGCTAATTTCTCTTAGAGGCCAAGTTCCTACTGGAATTGGGACAATGTAGGATTGTTGAGGGTTTGTTGATTTGAAGGAAAATAGTTTTCTGGATTAAATTAGAGGGTGACTTGTATAGATGCTTGATTAAAACAAATTTTGTAAATAAAATTACCTGTCAACAATTTTGATTCATCTTCATTCAACAATTCACCAGTTGCATATGAGCCAAACCTGGCACTTGTGTATTTACGAACTAGATTTGGCCCCCATGGACCTAACCCTCTGCATAATAGCACCATGATATTAGTGTGAACATTAGCTGAAATTTGACACGGCAGTTTAGTATCTACACATGTTTTCAGAGTGTGGAGATGGGAGGGAGCATGCYAGTACCACATGTTTAAGAAGCAACGTGCATATATACATTTACACAAAGGAGAAAGGTGTGACCGGGAGCATGGAAGGACCAAAATTCATAATTTACTTAACAGAGTAGGAATGGAAACTAGAGAAAGCAAAGAACAGCCCCTGTATCATCTTACAGACATCATCTTACAGCCCCTGTATCATCTTACTATATGGTCATCTTACAGGAGCTTTTGTCTCATGAAAATATAAAGAGGAAACAATCATTAACTTGAATTAGCAAAATTATAATTTAATCAAATTATACAGCATTTCTAACCATATGCATTTGCATAATGTGTTATAATTAGTTAGGAACAGAGTAACAGACATCAGAAAAATTAGAACAAAGTAAAAAAAAAAAAAAAAATCACCTCACAATTTTCTGAGGAGTAAAGTTGGCCTCCCACAGATGGTTCAAAACAGCTCCTTTCCATGTTGCTTTAAATTGGGTCAATCTCTCTGACATATCTGTATCAGCAGAAAATCCTGCTGATCCAACCAAGATCAAGTGCTCAACATGCTCAGGATGCTACATGAATATAAATTAGGTAATCATTAAAACAAGAAAAAAAAAAAAAAAAAAAAACTGAAACTAACAAGTTCCAAGTTGAAATATAAAAGCTTTTTTTACCTTCAGAGCATATTTAGCAGCAACATAACCCCCAAAAGAATGGCCAAGCAAAATGAAGCTGTTTAGATTTTTGGCTTTACGCCATGCCTCAAAAGAGTCAATAAACCATGCTTCAGTTTCTGCATAAGAAAGATATGAAACAGATCAGAAAAGGTGTTGCATCAGCTTGAAGACAATAGGACAACATTGAAACTGCATCCATCACTATGACTATAAAATACTCTTCTTATGCAATATAGACAAGTACAACTACCCTCAAGAGTGACAAACAAGAAACCATGGCTAACCTTCAGTGCTTTTGCATGTAAAGTCAGGCCTGCTANAGTGTAACATGGTCTTGCAAACTCCAATGAACGAAGCCTACTAAACAAAACTGCAATTAAATCCAATTGCTCTTCTACATGTCACTACCTTCCAAATCTACCTACCTCTAAGGTGACACTATCAAACACCTTTCTTCACTTCTTCAAGTGTCACTAATTAATGCATGTTAATTCCAAGAATAATTGTACCTTTTTTTTAAATTTTTTATTTAATTGAAAGGTTAATGTAACAAATTATACGAGTTTAATTTTAAGATTATCCTGTCATATTTTCATATGCATGACAAACTTAATACAACAATCAATGACCAGTCAACAAGAAAACAACCTCTAATAATATGAAATTCTACTCCAATATACAATGTAGTCAATAAGCTTAGTTTAAGCAAAACTATTTTTTCTACAAATCACATCCGATGTAGCCTTATTATATACTCCATTACTCCCTATGGCTATATTCTTCCTATTTCGATCTTTATCACACAAGTCTCTCTCCTTTTTAATCTTAAGAGGCCCTAAGTAGTCAAGATTACGAAGAATATCATATTCCGATTCGACTTAATGTATACTCCCTCCGTTCCTTGAAGTTCCTACCACTTCCCTCATTTGGACGTTCCTTAAAGTTCATACCACTCTCACTTTATTCCATTTTAGGAAACTTTATATTTTTTTTAATTGTGGTAGTCCACCATGTGGAACCCATCATACCACTTGCAATACACTCATGTGTATTAAAAAATGTAATTTTATTTGTTTCTCTCTCCAATCTAAATCTAGTTTTTGACCTCACTTCTCATATTATATTAATTTCTATATTTTACACCCAAATAGTGTATGGTATGAACTTTAAGGAACGGAGGGAGTAGTTTATTAATATCAAATTTTTATAATTTTCTAAACAATAAAATTTAAGTTATTAGTAATCAAAGTTGTGTCTGAAAGATTGTGCAAAATGAAACGGTGCAAGTAAAAAGAATCYYAAGGAGTATTAATCATGAAGTTATGGGTGAAAATATTAAAACTAATAATTTCTCATATGTATATAACTCATTTGGTTATATCGATATTTATATAATCACACTTTTTCCTCAAGGTGTCCCTTCCAAAATAGCCATCAATTACATAGAAATACAGCATAAAATAATTTGTTTAATTGCATACTTAGTTGGACTAATTCAGTTGTATTAAACTATAAATGCAATGGTTTGGTCTCTTAAGAAGATGTAAACAAGTGTAACAGTACTCAGTCTACTCACTACTTGACTACTCTAGTTGTCTAGTTGAGCTCACTACTTCACTATTCACTCCACTACTGCAAAAAAAAAAGCAAACGCTCCCTCAAACAACAACAACAAGAACAAAACACTTTCAACGAGAACAACAATGAAGAACCATTCTTCCTTCAATTATTTGCTCCTTCCTCCTTCTTAAACCCCACTTTCGTTTCTTACACTCCCCCATTATTTTTTTAATGGCAACGGCTATTTTTCTCATCATCCTCCTCATTCTCTCACCTCTTTCCTCCGCCACCGTCGAGGAGGTTGACTCGCTGCTGGCATTCAAGCGCAACCTCCACGACCCACTTGGCGCATTGGACGGCTGGGATGCTTCCACGTCACTCGCCCCCTGTGACTGGCGTGGCGTCGCATGTTACCTTAACAGAGTCCACCAGCTCCGCCTCCCCCGCCTCCAGCTCAGCGGCGCACTCTCGCCGCAGCTCGCTAACTTGCACCAGCTGCGCAGGCTCAGCCTCCATTCCAACCGTTTTCATGGGAATGTCCCGCCTTCTTTCGCCTCGCTTTCGCTGCTTCGCGCTCTTTACCTCCACAACAACTCCCTTTCCGGCGATTTTCCGCCGGAGATCCTTGGGATTAATAATCTCCAGGTGGTTAATCTCGCCGGTAACCACCTGTCCGGTGGAATCTCCGGCGGAATTGGTATCTCGCCTAACATGAGGGTGCTCGACGTGTCGTATAACAAATTATCGGGTCGGGTGCTGTCGAACTTTTCCGGGGGGTCGCAACTGAGGCTGATTAATTTGTCGTTCAATAAGTTCTCCGGTGAGATTCCGGCGAGTGTTGGCGGGCTTCAGTTGCTGCAGTACTTGTGGCTCGACTCGAATCTCCTCGTCGGAACGATCCCTTCCGCAATCCTCAACTGCACTTCACTCGTTCATTTCTCGGCTCAGGGGAACTTCATTTCCGGCAACATTCCGGCGACTATCGGTGCAATGCCGGAGTTGGAGGTACTTTCTCTCTCCTCCAACAATTTATCTGGTGTGGTCCCTGTGTCATTGTTTTGCAATGTGTCCGGTCCAATGTCACTTCGATTCGTTTTCCTTGGAGTTAATGAATTCACGGGGGTCGCAAAGCCGCCAAATGGTTGCACGATTAGGAGTAGTTTGGAGGAATTAGACCTTCACGGGAATCGCATTGTTGGCGAGATTCCGAGTTGGGTGGCGGAGATACCCACATTGAGAGTTTTAGATCTTTCTGGAAACCATTTCAAGGGGTCTTTAATTGGTGAATTTGGGAGGTTGACAAAATTAGAGGAGCTTAAGTTGGCTAATAATTCTCTTAGAGGCCAAGTTCCTACTGAATTGGGACAATGTAGGTTGTTGAGGGTTGTTGATCTTGAAGGAAATCAGTTTTCTGGGAAAATTCCTCGAATTTTCGATAATTTGATTAATTTGAAGGTTTTGTCATTAGGCAGGAACAAATTTTTGGGTTCAGTTGACTTGGATTATGGGAGTATACAAAGTTTGGAAGTGTTGGATTTGAGTGAAAATGAGTTCACTGGGGTGGTCCCTAATGGATTGCTACAACTCGCTAATTTGACCACTTTAAACCTCAGTTTTAACAATTTTTCAGGGCAAATTCCTGTAACAATTGGAGATATGAAGAGTATAATGGTGTTGAACTTGAGTCATTGTGGGTTTTCGGGTTCGATTCCGGCTAGCATTGGGAGTTTGAGGAGGCTAAGAGTTCTTGACTTGAGCAAGCAGAATATTTCAGGGAATTTTCCTGCTGAATTTTTTGGGTTGCCCAATTTGGAGGTTGTTGCATTGCAGGAAAATAACTTGCAGGGAGTTATTTTTGAGGGATTTAGTAGCTTGGTTGGTTTGAAGCACTTGAATCTTAGCTCGAATTCTCTTACGAGTGATATTCCGGTCACTTTTGGATTCTTGGGGTCATTGAAGGTCCTCTCTATGTCGGATAATCGTATCTCCGGCAAAATCCCTGCTGAGCTAGGTAATTGTTCAGAGTTAGCAGTGCTTGAACTTGCATTGAACCGTTTGGCGGGCAAAATTCCGAATTCCTTATCAAGACTATCTAATTTAAAGAAGCTTGATTTGGGGCATAATAATCTGGATGGTAATATACCAGAGGGGATTTCCAAATGCTCGAAGTTGGAGACTTTGATCTTGGATTCCAACCATTTGTCAGGGTCTATACCAAGCTCACTGCCAAAGTTGTTACAGCTTAAAATGTTGGATCTTTCCTCAAACAATCTGAGTGGTTCCATTCCACAAAATATTACCCATATCACTAGCTTGCAATACCTCAATTTGTCTTCTAATCATATCGAAGGCGAAATCCCCCAAGCTCTTGGTTCCCGCTTCAATGATCCTTCATTGTTTGCAAACAACACAAACCTGTGTGGGTTTCCATTGATGGGAGACTGCCCATCTGTGAGAAGGAAAAAGCGGAGGAAATTAATGTTGTTTATTGGTGTTTTAGTAGGTGGTGTTATTCTTTTGTCACTATGTTGCTGTGCCTACATCATTAGCCTTCTTCGTTGGCGTGAGAGGCTCAAAGCCAAGGCAACCGGAGGCGAGAAGAAACCAAGCCCGCCTAGGAGAAGTTCTGGAACRGAAAAGAGRAGAAGAAGCAGCGAAAATGGTGCCCCAAAGCTTATTATGTTTACTAGCAAGGTAACGTTGGCTGAAGCTTTAGAGGCAACAAGGCAGTTTGATGAAGAAAATGTCCTTAGTAGAGGAAAGTATGGCATGGTATTCAAGGCCTCATTTGCTGATGGGATGGTCCTTGCTATTCGACGATTACCTGATGGATTTCTGGATGATCGAGGGTTCAAGAAGGAGGCCGAGATGTTGGGGAAAGTGAAGCACAGGAACCTCACCGTTCTAAGAGGGTATTACGCCGGTCCACCTGATATAAGGCTACTAGTCTACGACTACATGCCTAATGGAAACTTGGCTACTCTACTGCAAGAAGCATCACACCATGATGGGCATGTCCTGAACTGGCCAATGCGACACTTAATTGCACTCGGGATTGCAAGGGGAATTTCATATTTGCATTCCTTAGAAATGGTTCATGGTGATGTAAAGCCTCAAAATGTGTTATTTGATGCTGATTTCGAAGCTCATTTATCAGAATTTGGACTTGATAGATTAACAATTGCTACACCAATCGAAGCCTCAACGTCAACTCCGCCTATCGGAACACTAGGGTACGTTGCCCCGGAAGTGAGGTCAACAGGTCAAGTCACCAGAGAAGCGGATGTGTATAGCTTTGGGATTGTTTTGTTGGAGATATTAACGGGGAAAAAGCCTATTATGTTCGAGGAAGATGAGGATATTGTGAAATGGGTCAAGAAACAATTACAAAAGGGTCAAATATCCGAGTTACTCGACCCGGGCCTGCTGGAGCTTGACCCGGAATCATCGGAGTGGGAGGAATTCTTGCTAGGCATCAAAGTAGGTCTCCTTTGCACCGCACCCGACCCAGGTGAGAGACCGTCAATGGGCGATATCGTCTTCATGCTCGAAGGCTGTCGGGTGGGGCCCGAAATGCCTTCCTCTGCAGATCCGACCTCACTCCCATCTCCTGCAGGGTGACACAGGAAGAAAAGTTCACTTCCTAAATCAACCAACGACAACTCAACAACCCTCATTTTAAATTTTTTATGATGTGATTTTGGTTCCAATTGTTAGCAAGCAAGTATTGGTTATTTTGATGTGTGTACATAAAGTAATTCAGTTAAATCATGCCTGATTAATATTTTGCAACTAGGTTTTCTTCTAATGGTGTCCGCATAGTTACAAAAACGGAAATGAGAATCGATTTGACCGTTTAATTTTATTCAATTAAACAGCAGGAAGAGTGGAAGACTAGAGTAGCAGTCTGCATCAGTCAAATGAAAATAGAACCCGGGAAATCAGCAGGAGAAAATTAGGGAAGTTTGTTGGGTCTAAATAATAATTTCCCGCCAAAATGGGAAATGACACGTGGAAAACAAAAAGAAAGTAGCCGTTTGTAAACTTTAATCAGTTTATTGGGAAAGAAACAAAACAAAACAAAAAAAAAGGTTTCATAATATGATAATATGTATGCCCCATAAAAATGTCAGAAATTAGAGAAATAAAAAGGTTGGGTCCAACTCCAACCTATTTTTGTTCTTTTTCTCTGCATAAAAATGAAAAGTTCATCGCATTTATGATATTTTGGAAATCCACTAGAAACTATATATTATGATACATTATATTCTTTTCGTCTCGCAATATTTAAATATTTTAATTCTTACAAATAATAGCAAGAATTGCAAAAATTACGAGACGGTGGAAGTACAATTGTAAGTACAATATAATTTAGGGTCCATTATTTTTTTCATTTTGTTATTGATTAATCTAATCTATACTAGTTTCAGTGTTTTACCATTAGTATAGTAGCCTAGGAGGGAGTGGATTAAGCCTTGTGACTTGTGAGTTTTGTCAATTTTTGTCGCACTCTTGGATTGACTTATGAGATTGAATGTGTGTTTGTCAATTGGTTTGATTAAACTTATTTAGTTTACTTCGTATTAGAATTCAATAAGAACTTGGTTCCACACAAGGAAGATTGAGAAGTTGTTTCTCAAAGGTAGCTTAATAGTGTGACATGAATGCAATTTTGCSGAAACCATTTTAGTCAAATGAGAACAAAATTATTAAAAAAGACCGAGTAGAGACATACATATATAATGATCCGTACCTAGTAAGAAATTTAAAGAAATCTATCGAGTTGTATAATGAATCTATCRGTAGACCGTAGGATAATTACTTAGTACTTCCATCTTTCCAGGTATAAGGAGTTATGTACAAATGAAGTGATAGAAAGGAGGAGGGGGACCAAAAACTAGAGAACTAGTTGTCTAGTTGCATTGGTGAAGACTGAAGAGCTTCAAATTCACTTCAATAAAAATCTAAGAACAACCAACAACATCAATTTTTACAGTCCGTCCTTTTACCAAATTACTGCAAGGATGCAAATATCGATTGATTTTCCTTTTACATATAGGAGTGCTAAATTGCTAATAGCAAATTGAAAAAGTGCTCATATCACACAAATTTTACTGAACATAAAGCAAACAAAAATACTTCACGGAATCATATGTAAAATTTGAGGGAATAAAGGGGACTCGTGTGAGAGGAGAGAGATAGAGATAGAATTTTGCTAAACAAAAAAGTATAACAAGTAACGTGAAACTTCCTTAAATAGGAAGAGTTTCGCGAGTAATTTGAAACGGAGYAAATATAGGTAAAACATTTCAAAAAAGTTGAGTAGGGGGAAATGAATGCAAGCAAATGATATGAAAGAACAACCATTGCTTTGACTGACAACTTTAGTCACATTAATGTAGATCCAGATATCAAATGCAGAAACCTAACAATAGAGGGGAGGGCCAGTTACAGGTGCTAAAATATCAAATGCAGCAAACCATGCATGTCATTTTGCTACAGAATAAAATTAACACCATTCATTTATTCATTCATTCATTCTACACATGTAAATGCAGTCTTCTGATAACATACTATTATTATGTACCCAAACATGTATAACCTTTGAGGGTCAAACAAGTTGGGACTTGGTATACAGAAAATGTACACTATAATACAAGAATATTTAAGGAGTAATATGATCCATGATTCAGATACTCAAATCAGTTTCGGTTCAGATATAAACACAGATCAAGTCAGACCAAAGGGTTTTGGGGCTATGGCTTTCGTATGTCCCGCCTTTTTCGAAGGAAAAGAGGGGAACGGGAGCATTATATTACTTACGATCGAGCTCCACCAAAGCAACCCAGACTAAGTACTTAACTAGGTTAATCTAATGAGTTGCTCAATAGGTAACTTTGGATCGAGTGTGTTTACTGTTTAGTTCAACTATACTTAACTCATTTGAGCTTGCCATATCATAACTTATCAGAACTTGATGTAACTATGGACTAAAGCTACTAAAACAAATATAAACTTAATAGAACTATTTAATTTTTCTAATATAAACTATAGTTATAGGTTGAACAAAACCGTTCATCCACTTAAAAAGATTGATTTTTTTAATGAAAAAAAACTTGAAATCTCTCATGTTGTTAGAGGGGTCAAAAACTCAAAAAGAGAGAGCACACATTTTCTTGGATGGAAGTAAAGAGGGTCAAGTAAATCATGACCTATTCTTTATTGATTCATATCAACAAAATTTAATCAATAGTACATCAGAAACTCAGACAGCTCCCGTATGGAGGTAARAGATTAAACAAGAGAGAATCTTTGTATGTTCTATAACTCTAAGGTGCTACTACGTGTAACAGAGTAAACAAAATTTACATTTATATCGAACCATAGAAGAGATTMWGTGACAACATACAGTTTGAATTAAACAGAAGTTAGGRCTTCTGGTAGGGGTTCARTTTCAGGGTTCTGTGAGAAAAATCGGCGGCACGCATAATAAACAGCGGAATGGAACCCGCTCGGGTTGTCTATGAATACAAAATGCCCACCCTGCAACGAAAGATGGAAACAACACTTTAAGATCTCACCTAAAAGTTGTAATCACCAAGGATAATTGCAATTTGCAAACATATTTCCCCCTGGCCCTCAGTATGCACATTACCAAGCTCCTACAGGGTAGGGAAGAGAGAGGCTYACCTGAGGAACCCTAATGATTTCACAAGGGACTTTCATCTCCTTACGAGCTTCTTGGGCTCCTTGGTAGTTCATCRAATCARGGAAGCCATATATAAAAGTCGTTGGTACTTTCCATTCTGATGCACTGCATTGAAGAAGAGAAGTGGATTGTAAATACGAAATATCTGATTCTCCTTTCAAGTAATTGAAACAAGTCAACAAGATTACTAAGTCAAATGCAATAATAGTTTTGCGCTCACTTCTTTCTCAATCAGTAGTTAAAAAAAAAGCTATCAATTTTATATTAGTGCAAAGTCCACACAGCATTGACTGATTAACCTAGTCACATATTTACAAGAACGAAAAGATGGTTTAAGGATACAAGGTAACACAGTATATGTCAAGTGAGTCTTTTGTATTACAGTCATTTTCATGTTTGTCACTGTGTTACAAAAAACGAGGACACCCAAACTTAATGCGTATGCGAATATGTTAACAATATATAGAAGTCTTGTCAACTATCATGATTAATGGACAGAAGAATGAAATACTTAATCTTGGTATGTCTGCATTATTATGGTAGGCTGGGGAGAGAAAAAGGAATATAGGAGGGAAGATGAGCCACGAACCAGTGAAGAAGTGGTTTTCTAGCAAATGTCAATGAGAATAGTATTTCAGGCACAGCTCACCACTGCCTTTGGCTGCTAAAGTGTGTATATATAATCTGAAAGAAAGGCATTAAATTAGAGGGTGACTTGTATAGATGCTTGATTAAAACAAATTTTGTAAATAAAATTACCTGTCAAAATTTTGATTCATCTTCATTCAACAATTCACCAGTTGCATATGAGCCAAACCTGGCACTTGTGTATTTACGAACTAGATTTGGCCCCCATGGACCTAACCTCTGCATAATAGCACCATGATATTAGTGTGAACATTAGCTGAAATTTGACACGGCAGTTGTAGTATCTACACATGTTTTCAGAGTGTGGAGATGGGAGGAGCATGCGAGTACCACATGTTTAAGAAGCAACGTGCATATATAATTTCACAAAGGAGAAAGGTGTGACCGGGAGCATGGAAGGACCAAAATTCATAATTTACTTAACAGAGTAGGAATGGAAACTAGAGAAAGCAAAGAAACGCCCTGTATCATCTTACAGACATCATCTTACAGCCTGTATCATCTTACTATATGGTCATCTTACAGGAGCTTTGTCTCATGAAAATTAAAGAGGAAACAATCATAACTTGAATTAGCAAATTATAATTTATCAAATTATACAGCATTTCTAACCATATGCATTTGCATAATGTGTTATAATTAGTTAGGAACAGAGTAACAGACACAGAAAAATTAGAACAAAGTAAAAAAAAAAAAAATCACCTCCACAATTTTCTGAGGAGTAAAGTTGGCTCCACAGGATGGTTCAACAGCTCCTTTCCATGTTGCTTTAAATTGGGTCAATCTCTCTGACATATCTGTATCAGCAGAAATATCCTGCTGATCCACCAAGATCAAGTGCTCAACATGCTCAGGATGCTACATGAATATAAATTAGGTATCATTAAAACAAGAAAAAAAAAAAAAAAAAACTGAAACTAACAAGTTCCAAGTTGAAATATAAAAGCTTTTTTTACCTTCAGAGCATATTTAGCAGGCAACATAACCCAAAAGAATGGCCAAGCAAATGAAGCTGTTTAGATTTTGGGGCTTTACGCATGCCTCAAAAGAGTCAATAAACCATGCTTCAGTTTCTGCATAAGAAGATATGAAACAGATCAGAAAAGGTGTTGCATCAGCTTGAAGACAATGGGACAACATTGAAACTGCATCCATCACTATGACTATAAATACTCTTCTTATGCAATATAGACAAGTACAACTACCCTCAAGAGTGACAAACAAGAAACATGGCTAACCTTCAGTGCTTTTGCATGTAAAGTCAGGCTGCTAGATCACCCCAACTGCAAGGCAAAGATGTGAAAAAACTTAGGCACATATCACATAGTAGGATTAACCCTATTTAAAATCATCTTGTGAAGAGCAGTGAAGAGGCCAAAAGCTACATCCAATTCTCCTTTCATATATCAATTACTTTACGTCTTCTTAAGTGCAAAGTAAAGAAGGAACAAGCATAGAGGATCTCTTCTCGAGTTAAATCTACCTACATTCACATTCCAACTATCACTATTTTAATTTTTTTTTGTCTAGCACAAAACAGGTAGAATCTCAAACCCATATTCTTAAAATCTAAATCAGATTATAATTGAAACACAGCTCAGGAACCCTGTCAAGAGTTATTGAAAAGCACAATATGGTTGAAAACTTGAAATCAACTACCCAAGTATCAAACAATAAGCATACAGAAGACAAGCATCATCATATTCAACCCCTTTTGAGTTATCAGTATACAACTGACCAATGAAATCAATTGTTTGCATTCAGGACTATTCTACTTTGGTCAGGTTAAAAATGATTCACATTACTTCACAACAGTTGTAATCTAGACCAGAAAATCAATATGGGTTTCAATTAAATTTCATGGAATTAAGTTAACTGAAAAGTCCATGTCATAAGATGTGACAATTTTTTGCTGCTGTAGAGGAGACAAAATGACTTGGTGGGAAGGAGTTAAAAAGATCTGAAGCAGTTGGATTTGCAAGAAGTGAGGCTCTCGATCGGAGGGAGTGGAGGAGGAAATTTATGTGGATGACCTGCCTCGGAATAATCACATTTGGTTCATGTTAGCGACCCACATTTGGGATTAAGGCTATGATTGTTGATTGATTGAAGTTAACTGAAAAGTCAAAACAGATCAAAAAAACACTTACCCAAGTTGATCAATAGCAATAACTCTAAATCGCGAGCCAAGGCATCAAAGTTTCGGAAAAAGAAGCCTTGAGAAGCACCATATCCATGAACCATAACTATTGTAGGAGAATTCTCATCTTTGTTGTCGAAAGTAACAGTGTTTATAACCTGTTCTCGTCACTTGCTGATCGAAACCACCTAATCTTAGAACGGTGGACCAGAACCTATATTACTTGTTCTACCTCATAAGGACTCCTGAGATTGAACAGATAATCAAAACACATAAGGCAAATTTTCAATTAAACAGCACAGCAGTTATGTCACGTTAAGAAATGATGAGATAATATAACATTACTAACTGCACTCTTTGCGTTAAGATGCATGAGAAGCTTAAAGGCCAAAAAACTATTCATAAGACTAAAACCTTCTGTTTTACAATAACTCAACAAAGATTATCATTTCACATTTGTTTTAAAGAATCAAACTTCAATGATTACAATACAACAATTACAAAAACTTCAAACCCATTTTAAAAATCGGAATTGTGGACAAATTTATCATCACCAAATCATAGAATTCTATATTAACCTTTACAAAATTCTAATTTCTTTCACAAAATATAACAAACCCATAATTTCACATAGTCTGATGAGTAACCTAATTAGCTTAACAGCTAAATTTTGCAGAAAATGTACGAAATTCGGCAATTGGACCCAAACATATCAAATTGGCAATGGGAGCAACTAAAATCAGCGAAATAAGATTGAAATTGAACGAAAAAAGGCAAGAATAATGATGAAAGCGAAAATTAGAAAAGTTACTTGACAAAGAAAGGAGACGTTTTTCAGAGGCAATGATATGATCAGTAGAAGTAGGAATCCAACGAAGCAGAGAAGGCACGTCCACTTTTTTCGACCATCAGACGACGTCGTTTCAACAGGATAGGCCACCACTAGCGGTGGAGATGCGGCGGCAGCAGTGCGTAATTCCTCCGCCATTTGAATAAATTATCGCCTGTGATCTACCACCCCACCTCCTGATTATGCTCATGCGATTTCAACAATCAAAATGCGAAAGAAAGAAGAAAGAATGGATTATTGAATACAAGCATTCGTATTAATTTGGGAGTTCACTGTTTAGGAAGAGAGAATATTATCTGAAAAATGGGGTTCTAATTTGGGGTTTATTATAAGAGCGGTTGATTATGGTTGAGAAATTGACTGATTGGTGAAGTTCTTCTTTGGGTAGGAAAATTTAAAGAAATATTCTACAATCAGAAAACGTCCGCCGTGACGTAACAGGTAACACCGTTTTCTATAAGTTGTCCATTTTAGGGTGGGAATGAGTCGAGCTTGCTCAAGCCAACTCTCGGGCTGAAATTTTCACGAGCTATGAAACTTTCTTGTTTAAAAAATTCGAAACATATTCAAATAATTTTGTTATGCTATGGTGTTTTAACTTAATAATTACTACGGAGTAAAATATTGTTAGGATCCCAGACTCCCGATTATTATTTCTCTGTTTTAATCTAATAGATACGCACATACGCTTGTGTTAAGTTGGTGGCGGTGGTCTTCATTAATCAAATCATTTACAGAGTATTATTAATGACTTACCTTTTAACCATTTTGCCATCCTACCCATTTTTTTCGTAAGAGTTCAAGTCAATTAAAAAAGTAGACACAATTTTGATAGAGGAAGTATGTTTAAAAAAACATTATATTACTAAAGTTTTTAACTAGAGTACGGAGTAAATTTTAAATGTAACTTGAGATTGGTTTTAAAGGGTTGGCTCACCTCGAATTATATGTCACAAGTTGAACTTAAAACATCAAAAGTACGACTTGCTTCATTTCTACCCCTAAATACACCTATCTTTTAATTTATTTATTTTTTATTCAACAATCTTAACCAATTTTTGTAAGAGATCAAACCACCAAGCTATTTTAAGGGTTTCTCGTAAATAGGTGCTTATAACCAATAGGTCTACTACGATCTCGGGACCATATTCCTCATCATGATCTCGGACAAATGTTCATTTCTAAAAATAGAAATGTTCATTTTCGAAAATATTTTTCATCAAACCCACAAGGATTTACTTTGTTTTGGCCTTATGGGCCTTATGGCTCATTCTACCCAAAAATCTTTCCAAATTTGATAGTGGTAATTTGGTAAATTACCATTTTTCGTTCGAAATAAAGAAAATTAAAAATAACAAGAACAACACCTCCTGAGTCCTGACCTCCATATAAAAAGGAAAGAGTTTTAAGAAAAGGCTTCAGTGGCGGGGAGAGCGATAAAAAATAAAACCAGGAGTTAATCACTTCTTTTGAAACCCTAATCTTTGAGTTTTCATACTTTTCGCAATTGTAACTCTCAATTCTAAGGTATGTAGAATTCCACGATTCTCGTATCCTATTGTTTCAATCAATTTCTTGTACTGTAAATTCAATTGCTCCAAAATTTTGAGATGATTTTAGTCGGTTACTTTGGATTTTATTGATTTTGCTGACTTTGGTTGTTTCATGAATAATTCTGCATTTTTGTTTGATGTAATTGTGATAATTGGTTTGTTTTCTGATGCTGTTGTGATGCTCTTGTATTTTTTTTATTTAGCCATTTGTGTGTTAACAACCCCATTATTGTAATGCATTGCAATTGAAGCAAATTCAAATTCAATCTTTAAGTTAACATACCAAGTATTTGATTTATGGGATATGTAATCTAATTTGATGTTATAATCAATGTATTTGTATGTATATGAATGAAAGAAACGTGAAGCTACTAAGCTTCTTGACTTCTTCTATCTTTGCACGCTCAATCATACAATTGGATTTTGAATGACGAATCGATTAAACTGTGCCCCGTTGATTCAGAATAGCGCAATTGATCTCGGCTACGTTTTGTAGGGCGTAAAACATTTTCAAATTAAATAATTTACGTTTTGTATGCTAAATAATTTATGGAAAATAGGGAAAATTAAGGAATGTAAGGAGGTAGTGAGAGGAGTGTATAAGAGATGGAAGGAAAATAATTTTTCATCATGTAGTGAAATTTACTCCTATGTTATATGTTATACACATTATACCTTACCAAATGGAGCCGAAGTTGAACATTGTCGAATTATTTTTTCACTGCTGGTGTTGTTGATTTGAATTTATGATAATTATTAAGCACTTAGGCTTGGTAAACAATAGGAATCATACTTGCATTTTTTTATTTTCTTGAAGGTACATCCCCTTCTCTTTATTAGACACTCAAATAGGCGTTCTTGTGTGAAAATATATGCAAAAGTTGGATCACATCTAAATTGGTAAGAGCCTAAATGGGAGGAAAAGAATGAAATGCAACACTTTTCAGTATTTGTTTAAAAATTAAGGTCGAAAAAGAAAGAAGTAAAGGAATTGACAGGAAGTACTGTACTCTTACGATTTCTTTCCTTCCTCCCAAAATTGGGGAAATTTTATGGGTAAAAGGATTGACAGGGAGTACTCTTTTCAGAATCAGAGAAATATGAAATAAAAATATTTTTTAAAAAAGCATAATATTTTTATGGAGTATTTTCATTTTCTTTCTTTGAACTAAAACATGAAATAAACTCATTTCCCTTCATTTCCTATACTAATGTCTAACCTAACAATGATTTCTTCACTTCCTTTTTTGAATCAACATGGGAAAAATAAACTAATTTTTCTCCCTTTCCCGTCCTTTCTTTTGTCCTCTCTTTCCTTCTCTTCCTTTACTAATATTGAACCATACATTGGTACATAAGTTGATTTCTTTGCCATTAAACTGATTGTATTACTTCGGCTTCGGAACTACTATGAATTACATCTTTTATTTTCTTTGTGCAAATGATGTACACTAAAGAGTTTTTACATCTCTAAAATTTCAGAATATTTTGCTTTTTTCAGGTACTTGTAAGGCTTGGCTTCAATGCCTTGTTCAAAGATACAAAAGCAGTTCGAGATAATCCAGACAGGGATTACATTAGTAATCTACCTGATACACTGCTTTGCCACATTCTACTTTAGTTCCTACAAAGTTGCTGTTACAACTAGTATATTATCAAGAAGATGGGTTTCTCTTTGGACTAAAGTACCTGCAATAGACTTTACCGAGAACCCTATATGTGTATATGTACGAAACTATGAGAACGAAGAAGTCTACACGCTTTTTAAAGGAGGTCCTACTTCTCATTGATGCATTGTCTCCGCCGTGTGAGCTATTTAAGTACTACAAGGTCTGATAATGTTTGGCTTAATGCATTGAACAGTTACTTACTATGGGTGAAATTCGGGAGATCAGTTTAACTAAACAATGGGCAGGTCGACTTAAATTTTCTAAGCACTTGCCAACTGCTCTATTTTGTCGTGAAGGGCTTGTGGTGTTAAAGCTAAGTGGTCCTTTCAATATCAGTCTTCCTTTGAGCTTGCATTTACCAAGACTTGAAACTCTCTTCCTTAGTGACATATGTTTTGGAGGCGAGGATACATTGAAGATGTCACATCAGGGTGTCCTGCCCTTAAAGAGTTGGTGATTGAATTTGTGTAGGATTGAGGAAGTTATTTGTGGATTGTTTGACGTTAATAGGTTAAATTTAGACATACAAGGCAAATAACAGTTGTTGTTAAAGGGCCAATGTTAGGACCTTGGATTTATATAATTTTAGGGCAGAAATATGACTTAGTGACTCATTTCACTTGTTGAGGCTGGTTTACTGCATTGACAACATGTTGTTGTAGGGGATGATTATCTCCCTTCAGCACTTGAACTTCTCAGAAGAGTTTCCCATGTGACGACTTTGCGGTTGGGACAGTTAGCTGTTAATGTATGCTTCTTAATTCATAGCTGCTTCTCAAAACATACAACTCTCACCTGTTGATAGATGTTGATTCTTCTCCTTTCTCTTTGCAGGTGTTTGGTCGTGTAAGTGAATTGAACTCCCATTGTTTCCGAATCTGACTCTTTTGGAGATTGACATTTCTCATAGTATGCTCAAATGCTACAATTATGCTCCTAGGCTAATGCATCTAATTGTCAATTGTGGTAAGCACACATATTTTATGGCACATCTTTTCAATTGTTTAATATTTACAATATCAACTAACAAATGCCTTTGTTTTATTATGCTTAATGCTTGCGTATCTAATTGGCAGGGGATAGCAATTGATGATCGCCCATTTCCATCCAATCCAGTGCCACATGTGTTCTATCACTTCCAACTATTGAGATTCGAAATTTTGTGGATTTTGACCATGACTCGGCATTGATCAAGTAATTTTAAAAGAATGCATCAGTCTTAAGGAGTTGAAGATACACATGCATGATGCTAGTGTGAAACGTGAAAGAGATGCATATAGGAAGTTATTGGGTTTCCTAGGTTATCCTTTGCAGTGTTTATATGTTCATCTTGTGGAGATAATGGCCCATGGTAAGAACCGTTTTAGTTTCTGGGTGTGGATTTTGTTCGGGGCCTGGTTATGGTATATCTGGGTATATTTCAATGCTGTTAACTGCAGAACATAACTCAAGAAACGCCATTGCGCTGCCACTTTTCTGGAACGAAGCTGCAGTATTAATTAAGTGGTAATCTTATGGGGACATTTTATGTTTTGTATTAATGTTGCCATCCTCGTTATATATTTCACTCTAACCCTGTTTAGTTAGCGTGCATATTATGTTCTGTACTACTGCTGTATTAAATTAGACATTAAAGTTTGATTTAGTTCAGGAATCTGATATGTTTATGTCTGATCAATTCCATGCTGAAGAGATATATCTGACTGGCCATTGCCACTGCACTGGCCTGGTCGCAGTCGTACTCTTATTGCTCATTAATTAGTGATATTCATGTACTTCCTGAGGCTATGATTTGCGTAGATGCTAAGGAAGCGCAAACTCGAACTTATCAACTTTGTAAGCCAGTCTACTGTGCGTTGAAGTATGTATCCTTATGTTACTTTCTTCCTTCCTCCTACATGGATGATGATTCAAAATTCCTTGCTATTGTTTTGGTGTACACAACTCCAAATTGCTGTATCAATTTCAATAATACAAGTATGAATTATCTATGAACAAATATTTATATATCTAAAATTAAATTTAAACGTTAATTTATATTTATTTAAACATTACCTTGAATTATTTTTTTTCATAAATACTAAATTTTGTCATGTGAACTAATCTAGTATTCTATTATATTAGGACACGTGACTTTAATACTTAAATAATCTCATGAGGACAAGTCAAAAACTACCCCTATCTCCATCCAACAGATTTCTAACATATCCCTTTTGGGTTGTACCAAGAATTGCAATGGTTGTGTTTGGTAAATAGCTTTTTGGATCAGAAATAGAGTTTTCAAGCGTTTGACTGGGTCAAAACTCTAAAGAGCATGTTTGGTAAACTAGAGTTTTCCTTAGAGTTTTAGTATCAAAACTCCAAAAATCAATGCAACGTTTTCCTTCAGAGTTTTGGTCCCAAATTTATATTTAGAATATTTCACCCCTTTTCAATTATGATTAAGGCATTATTAACCCAAATATCACAAACCAAAAATCACCTCTGTTTCAACCACTGAGCACCTCGGCACTCACGATAGCACCGTCGCAGTGCCACAACCAAGAACAATTCATAACCACCCACAACCCAAATCGGAAAACCACAACCATCTAAAATCGAAAACCCACAACCCAAATTACCAAGACGATGGAGGAGAGAGAGTAGGAATGAGATGATGCATGGCTAGCTTGATTGTGATTGAGTAGTCTTGATCTTGGTTGTGTTGCCTTGATAGTGAGAACCCAGATCTCGTGGCAAAGGATTGAGTAGTGTTGATCTCGTGGCGGCGATAGMGACGGTATCCAAGTGAATTACAATATTACCCCTCTTCCTTGACTAAATAACAAGCAATTGGTCAATCAATAAATTATGGAGGGCACATGCGGGTTGATTCACAAGGTTTTTCGGGTGGCATCTGGCTATACTGGAAATAGGATGTTGTTAGTTTAACCCTTGTCAATCAATCAATGCAACACATCACAATGGAGATTCAGAGGATTGGTGAATTCCCATGGTATTTTTCTGCCATATATGCTTCACCAAACCTAATCAAAAGGCATGAATGCATGATCTTTGGCTTTTTTGAAAAACTTTGCCACCTCAAACAACCTGTCTTGGTTGCTCTTGGTGGAGACTTTAATGACACGCGTAACGATTCTAAGCGATCTTCATCATGTTTTGAAACTTATCGACGTTCTCGAAGATTTGATGCATGGATTAACGACATGYAGTTATTTGAACTTGAGTTTGTGGGTGTCTCTCACACTTGGTCGAGAGGTTTAACACCTYAAACCCATGTTAGTGCTCAACTTGATCGAGCTTTGTGCAATGCTAAGTGGTTCACTCGTTTTTTCCAAGCCTCGGTCAAACATTTGCCTACAATTCAAAGTGATCACACTCCTCTTCTCATATCCCCAAATGGATTTGCACCACTTGCTTCAATCAATAGGCCATTCAAGTTCCAAGCTGCTTGGATGACACATGAGAATTTCACGCAATTTTTAGAAGAAAAATGGTCGAATTTGGCTCCTTTACTTCCCATGCTCCAGAACTTATCAGTGGCATTGCAGGAATGGAGTAAGTCATCATTTCATAATATTTTCAATAAGAAAAAATCACTTATGGCTAGAATTGAGCATGATCGTGGTTTATTGAAGCTTGGACATAAATTATGAAAAAAAAACTTGATGAAATATTGCACCAAGAAGAGCTACTTTGATGAAACTTGATGTACAATATATTGTAAAGACTTGCTATTTTCATAGCTTAACAAGTTATTTTGTGTGTTATTTTTATCAAATAATTGTAACAAGTAATGACAAAACATATTTAATATATTTTATTGGATAAATTAGAATAATTTACCAATTATGTTTTTTATAACGAAAATTAGGCCCGTTAGTCCGCGGACTAGCCCGYCCCGTAATTTAGGACGGGTAAGGGTTAGAAGTCAAGCTCGTAATAARGGGCTTGGACATGCATTCCTAGGCCCGCGGGTCAAAATTTTAAGTCTTGACCCAACCCAAGCCCMCTTTTGATCACCTCTTGTTTACACACTTAATGAAAAAGGTGGACAGAAGGCTGTTGGATTGGAAATTGAAATTCCTTTCACTGGCATGACGAGCTACACTCATCCAATCAACCTTTTCTTCCATGGCAATGTATTCAATGCAAACTGCTAAAATTCCTAAAACAGGTTATGATCATATTGACAAGAAAACGAGGTGATTCTTGTGGGGTGGAAGTGAAGATCAGAAGAAGGTGCATTTGTTGTCGTGGGAGACTGTGCAACAACCCAAAGCTCACGATGGACTTAGCATAAAGAGCATGAAACAAGTCAATGCAACTTTCCTCAGCAAGATGGGTTGGAGAATTCTATCAGAACCTACTTCTCTTTGGGCTCAGGTTCTTAGATCAAATTATTGCAATGATAGGTGTGATGTAGACATGTTTTGAATGAAACGCAATAGCTCGAAACAATGGAAGGATTTCGAAAATGCAAACACAATTGTGCAAGGTACTCAAGTAGCAGTTGGTAATGTCGAACACTCGATTTTGGGAGCATAGATGGGCTTTGAACAAACCATCGCTTGACCATGTCATCAAAGCCGTCCCAATGCATCTTTCAAGTGTCACAGTGCAGGAGATGTGAGACCATAACACGGGTTGGAGATGGGAAATTTTTGCTGAATATCTCCCACCTACGATCCTAATGTCCATTTAATCGCATATTCTTGAAACTTGGGAAGAGTTAGAGGATCAGTTTTATTAGCATGGTACCTCTACAGGTGCCTCTTCAGTCAATCAGGAAGATCATTCGGCTTGAACATGATATTGCATATATTCCTCTATGGAGCACGCTTTGGAAATCAATTATTCCGAGCTGCATTAAATTCTTCGTGTAGCTGGTCATTCATGGGAAGTTGATGTGTAATGAAGTCCGTATGAAGAGGCATACTGTAGATCATTCGACTTGCCAACTCTACCAACATCCTTGCGAATCTGTACTCCACTTATTGCGTGATTGCCCTGAAATGCGCAAGGTATGGATTCAATTTGCTCGGTACCATTTACATTGTTTTTTTAAGAAAAGGACGTCCACAAGTGGGTTATAACAATCTGCAGGTTAGTAGCTCATGCTCGTTATTGTTTTCAATTATCATTTGGTGGGGTGGAAATGGAGGAACAGGTAATTTTTGAGAAGTAAGGAAGGTCACATCCCTGCAACAAGGATCACTTCATTCAATTAAGCTTAATTTCATGAAACAGAACGAGCTTATATCGAGAGTGTGATTTTATGGGCACGATAAAGAAAGAGCTATTGATCAGATGGGTTCCCCCTCAAGAGGGATGGTGGTTTTGAACACTGATGGGGCGGTAAAGGGGGCCCCAGGAGCCGCAGGTGGAGGTGGGATTTACGAGATCACTATGGTCATATGTTGGCTTGCTTTGCAGCAAATTTTCGGCGTTGTGTGGCTATTCGAGCGGATTATTGGCTCTCGTTAAAGGAATTGCATTGGCTTGGAACGAAAGATCCCACTGTTAGAGATTCGAGTGGAAAATCGTGCTTGAAATGTTGGTACAAGAGAAGCAAAATTTTGGAGCTCACAGACAATTAATTCGATATTGCAAGACTATGCTTGCAAAACCACAGTGACATGTTGACGAGGCTATCGCACACCTATCAAAAATACCTAGCACACATACTATGTAGCAACTGGAAGCAAGGATCGTATCCACAAAGAGATGGTAATTAAATAGCTACTAATTAAATGTGTCAAGATTATGAAAAGAGCCTTGGTTAATTATGACTAAGATTAACAACTACTTGGACAATTTAATGGAGAATTAATTAATGGACTAAACCTAGGTAATGGTTCACTTTGGAAGTCAAATGGAATCAAACAATATCAACCAACAAGTCTCATGATTATACTACTAGGGTTACAAGTTCTCTCGAATCAGGTCTCCCTTAGAACTTTATCCCTCTAGCAGGCTCTCGCAATTTACTAGATTCGCTCCACCTATTATTGTAAGTCTCACACGGTGTTTTCACTCTCGGCGTTAACAAGACAAGCTCAACGAAATATGGCCATAATTTAATTGAGCAACATAAGTAAAAATAATAGGGAGATAGTAATAATCAATCCACAAAGTTGAGTTCAACCATAAAGATCACATCGAACCATCCAAAGATCCCCAAACCCTAGAAGTGGAATTACTCACAATTCTTGTTAACAAACATAATAACAATAACATAGAGGGTTAGAGAAAAATGGATAACGCCGGTTAAAACCACTCACGTTTAAGGAAAAGTAGAAGTTAGAAAATAAAACATTATACATAAAAAGTAACGCGGGGTTTAAACACCACTCAACGTTTAAACGAAAAATAAGAGTTAGAGAATAAAACATTAAATACAAAATATAAATACGCGGGGTTAAACACCACTCAACGTTTACAAAAATAAAGGTAGAGAATAAAAATTAAAAACGAAAATAATTAGTTAGATTAGTAACGGAAAAATAAAAGATAGTTTGCCGTGATTAGTGAATTAGCAAGAACACGAACAGAAAGAACACGAAGAACATGAAGAACAAGGTAATTTGATTAATAATTGAGAGCTAGATGCTTAACTATCTAAGAAACAACAAAGTTATGAAGTAAAGAAAAGCTTGGTAAAATGATGGATCTTTCACCTATTTATAGTGCAATGTCTTCCCTTAAGTCAAAGATAGCAGCTTAAAGGACTTGGCAGTAGAAAACCACGTCCAACCAAGTGGGATAGCAAAGGCAAGTGGGGCGACTTGAAGCAAGTAGGAGCAAACCGCACAGGGGCGACATTCTGTGCGCATCGATAATTGGAAAATGGCATAACTTCTTCGTCGTTTGTCCGAATTAGTCTTTACGATCTACCGTTGGAAGACTCTTGAGAAATCTATCATCTCCCAATTAGAATCACGTCAAAATGTTGTATATGTCAAAAGATATGACTATTTGAATCCAGGTATGTACACAAAGATGCGATTCTGCATGAGGTGCTCACTGAAGCTTCTGAATCAGCCTTAAGGAGTATCATTGGGAAGCTCTTGAAGAAAGCTATCATCTCCAATTTGAATCACATCAAAATGTTSTYTATGTAGAAAGATATGACCATTTYAACCCGATATGTGCGCAAGAGTCTTCCAAACAAGTCAAAGCTCCGAAATGTCTAACTAAACTAACCGAAACTAATGTAAATGTGCTTATAAATAAAGCATAAATATCGTATATCACATGTCCAAGTGATTCACCTGTTTTCGAGAGGCAAATAAGGCGGCGGATTGGCTAGCTAATCAAGGAGTTGCGCAACAAGAATCTTTTATGATGTTCCAACCGATTCCATTAGAGCTAGCTAGAATAATTAGCAATGATAATTCAGGTGTGGCTTGGCCACGGTTAATTTCTATGTAGTAGTAGTTTCTTTTCTTTATTTTCTGTCAAGTTTTTAGTTTTTGTTTCTGTTGTTTGAGGTTCTACCTCTCATTTGTATATATAAAAAAAGAAAAAAATTAAAATTATTGATATCAATTTTTGGGAAAATTCTTAGGCAATCCGTTGGATTTCCAAAAAATGAAAATCCAATGACATTTTGGCAAATAATTAAAACAAAAAATGACAATATTGTAAATAAAATATTCCATTTATTTATAAAAATGACATTGGATTGACTAGGTGTTAGGTCCCGACCCTTTTTAATGTATTTCTCTAAGTTTAGAGTCRCGCCTTGTGGGCGCTTCCTGCGCGTCGCCCCCACAAGCGCCTTAGAATTAAGTCTTTAGATGCAGTACGGTTTAAGTCCTCTGAGGGTGTCTCCTAGGGGCAAATGTATTCATTTAATTTAACCTCTTTAGGGGGAAGGTGATATATGAGAAGAATATTTCACACAAGCATTCCTCCTACCCATGCTAATGATTTAATGCCCTAATGCCTTTATAAATATTGTGCTTGCATTACATTTTTATCCAAAGTCCCAAATTCAAGATACAGATTCCCGAGTTCGGCATCCCGCTTGGCCCGCTTTGACCGTAGTAAACAGATATAGTCGGCGTCCCAGCGCCCCGGACGCCCTTGTCAAAAGAGTACGCTCACGTTGATGTGTGCTCTGTGAGGC